>SNQJ01S0016474.1:40765-105253 GCA_010110895.2 Picea sitchensis
TATACAGGCTGTAGTGGCACTCTCAACTACAGAAGCTGAATACATGGAAACCACTTATGCAAGCAAGGAAGCAGTATGGTTACAGAGATTGTGTTCAGGTATTGGGTTGGTACAACAAGCAGTGAGATTAGATTGTAACAATCATAGTGCAATCTTCCTAGCAAAGAACCCATATTATCATTCGAAGAAAAAGCATATTGATGTTCAATATCACTTTGTGAGAGACATGGTTGAGGAAAAGAAGGTGTTGTTGGAAAAGGTTGACACTTTTAAGAATGTTGCAGATTCATTGACAAAGTCTGTGAGCACAAAAAATTTCTCTTGGTGTAGAGTAACAATGGGCATTGTTGCCCTGGATTGTTGACTATATAATCCTGTGGACCCCTGGATGCAAATAAAAAAACAAGTGGGAGAATGTTGGGTATGTGTTATAATAATAATAATAATCTATTTTTAAGGTCACGACCAAGCCACACCAAATTGGTGTATGAGACCCCCTTGTTTGTGGGACAAGGGACCCCCTCCGCCCAACGATTTGACTGGTAAATTCTATGGAGGTATACATACCCTACCCCCCTCTGGATTTGAACTTGTGACCTCTTAAGAGGAAACACATGTTCTTAACCATTATGCCCACTCAGGCTGTATTCTTTGCATGTGTGTGTGTGGGCACGTCAGATTCGACAACTGTGTATGACTATCCCTCTAGTAGTTCTCTTTGTGTCGTGTGCGTCGAGCGCTTCCTAGGGGGGTCCCAGGGGGGGGCAGGTATGCCCCCCCCTGGTTAAGCGCAGCATTCAGGGTAGCGCCCCGAAATTTTTGTTTTGGGGTGGTTTTTGCTATTTTTAGCGGTTTTCTAAATTAATCCCAGATTAAGGGATTAGGGTTTTGGTATCTACGAAATACCTAAAAACATTGTATATATTGTATGGTGAATAGTGAAATTCGATATAATGAATATAAGAGAGGTTTTCCCCCAGTTGAGGGTTTCCGGTATAAATCTATGTGTACTATGTGTATGAGCCATTGATTAAATTCTGCTTTTCTTAAGAATCTATATGCATTGCTTCACTTCACAGGTTTAAAACTTACAATTTTAACAATGGTACACTAAAATTATCCAGGAAACTGTGGAATCCTTTTTTGTACCATGCAACTTAATAGACATGTATGAGGATTACCTCCTTTTTGCAGTTGATTTTCATAACATGTTCATCATCCACTTGGTATATCCACAAATTCCTATCGAAATCCTGTCATTTTCCATTACCAAGAAGGACATTCTAGATGATGTGATGTAGTGGCTAGATTCATTGCAACCTACACTCGACGTGGAGGTAGAAATTTTGGAAACACAAACAAAGAGAAAACAAGAGTGTGTAGCCAAAGCAATTGGTAAATGATAAGAGGGTTAGTGGAAATGGGCACACCCAATAACTGAGGAAACTCCACCCATAAAGGGAAAAGGAAAAAGAATGGAACAAAGCTCAACATCCAGGTCTAGCTTACAAGGACATGCATCAAGTTCGTTGTAGCTTCTCATCACTGTGACCATTGTGGAGGAAACATCGTCATAGATGTTGGTCAAGACCACTAGGCGCAGGGTATTGACAAGTCACGAAGAGGGATATGAAATAGGAAGCAGTAGCCCGGAACAGGGGTTGAGATATTTCACTACACCCATTCATAGCATCATCAAGGTGCTCCAAACTAACTTGGAATTGCACCAGGTCCTACATCATGAATCATCATAGTAGCTGAGCAAGTTGTGTCATGCACTCCAAATAGCTAGACCATCAACCGGCCCCACGTCCCAAGAACACGATCGTAGGTAACACATATGGCACTACATCACCATGCATTAGCACACAGAAGAGGGTTCTGCAAATAAACCCATTGGCCTTGATAGCCTACGAGGCCTCCACTAGCTCCAAACCACAACAACAATTATCCTATGTTGAGCTGAACTTGTTGCAGGTGCCCTCACAAGACCTGCAAATGTTCCTTTTAAAGATAATGTATGAACTCAGTCATAGACAGTGCACACTCAACCACTCATATACATTGCTACAATAAAGGCATGAGTAGGAGGTGGTTTCGCATAAGGAATCCCAACATAACCATGACATGGAGGTGGTTGTGCACACATTTTTTATGAGCCCAGTGGATGAAGTCTACACATTAGTCCCACATACAACTAAAGAATGTATTGACCTCCCAATGCCACACAAACTTTGCAAAGTTTAGGAGGTGGTACAACAAATTCAAACACAAAATGTGGAGCTACAAGAAAATATAAATATCACTCCACCATCAGGATAGGAGTTGCAAAACAAGATTGCTTTCGCAGAAAATATGTTGCACCAAGGAAACACACGTGTGGAAGGATTCTCTGGGGTCATTGACTATAGTTTCCATCTCTATTATCACCTATAGAATTCCCCCGAAATCAACACAATTGAAGATCGCATACATGCAAGTGAGGCACAAATCAATAAGAAGAAGTTGGCGATGACCTCCCTTCCACTAGCAGAATGCAAGGAGGCCATGAAAGAAGTAGTTGGATTTCACCGACACATTTCATTTGTGTGCACCGACCAACAGACATCGATACCCATTGTGTTGGAAGCACAAGAGAACACACAACAACACCATTATGTGCTCGTTGATGTGCATGCAAGGGAAGCACTAGTGATAGAGTTGGGTGCATAGATCAAGTTGAAGGTTGGGTCAACCACACCAGCAAAGGTCAACTAATTTTGTGACAAAATTAAGGAACTAATATATATTTTTGATAAGATAGACTCCAAGTTCCAAAACTTCATCGTCGAGCTAATAAAGTAGGTGCCATCCATCGCCAACGTCACACTATAATGAAGTTTGTTGGCTTTAGGATGAGCCAAATAATAGTGTTGGGGGGTTTTTGGCACTAAGGTTTTGGAAAGACTGTGTGTGCACAACAAATTATGCATGACACGTGTGCCACAAGTTTTGTACCACACACACCAAGATTCAACGCTTGTCGACTAGTTTCTACTGTGTGCACCAACTTGTTTTGCACTATGTGCAAGGGCTTGTAAAGATCACATCCATATCAAATCCTCGAAGATCAACGTAATAATTGTAATCGTTTTTGTAATCGACCAATTGGTCGTGGTCGAGGTTGTTAGTGAGTTGGCAAGTTTATTATGATTTCCATGCATCTATAAAGATATAAGGAATGCATGCAAACAAAATAGAAACAAATTCTTTTTCATTATGGTTGTTGGTTGATTGCAAAACTTTTGCCTCATTATTGCTTCATTTGTAATGGTTAGAGTCATGAAACATGAGAGAGAAAGTAGATCTAGATTTCTATTGAGGTCTCTGGCACAAGTTTTTCTAAGTCTTTGAGTAGGCTATGACTAGACATGTATCTGAATGTATTTTTATGACTAATGAATAATAAATTTATTTATATCATGATTTTGTGTTGAATGGATGTTGATGAATATGTTAGAAGCTAGTATGCATTCAAGTTTAATAAGATTAATGAATGAGCTAGAATGTTTAGTCTTACGTTGTATGTTTTTTGTTTACCTTCTTCCTTTATGCAATGAACACCACTTCGGTCTCTGTAATTCTCAACGGCGTCTTAGGTGATATCTTATTCACTTCTGAATATTGAATATGCTGACGTTGATGGGGTACTTGTTGGTGAAGCCTTTCAAATGCTTGGTCTAAAACCCCGAGCCAACAATGTGTGATTAGAATGTCAATTTACAAACACAAGCTCATAATTATGAGCATCATGAGATTGGTTTTCTGAATAAGGACCCTGTGTCTACTTCCCAGCCTAGTGGCCCTCTCCAAATAGAAAATACATCACTTGAAACAGTGCTTCGCCCACCAAAGAGTGTACTTCGTAGGTCTATGCATAATCCCAACACATAGGTTGCCCATAATTATAGTATTGTGGAATATTTAGCACATGCACCATGTGCCCTATCAACCCTTGAAGTCCTCTAGAGATTCCTAATGCAGTGGAGATCATTGTTGTCTACTATAGGCATGGTCAAATTCAAGTTGTCTCACGTGGGATGAATATCTTCAAAATTGTTATTGATGAAGGCACCTCCACTTGTATTATGTCTGTGTCATGTTGGACAGACATAAGTTTCCTAGATCTTGTGTATTCTAGCACCATGTTGAAGGCATTTGACAATGACATGTTTAAGCCTCATGGGTTCATTTCCACCTTTCCCATAGAGTTAGGGGTAAACACTCTCTTAGTTGAATTTGAGGTAGTTGATGCCCCATTAGATTACAATATGTTGCTTAAGCATAGTTGGTTGCACGCGATGATGATTGTTGTTTCCTTGGTCTTTAGGGTTTTCGATTTTCCCCATCATGGGAAGGTGGTGACTATCGATCATTTGGAATATTGCATGCTTGATTACAAGACTAACAATGGTACGTATATTCCATTTGCCAATGGTTACTCGAGTGCTTATGAGAGTGTTGGTGTGGGGATGTTTAAGGATTCATCGCTCAAGGGTGCATTCACCCTACCCCCACCACTAACTAGTCAAAGCACGGCTCCAATATGTATGATTTCTACATTAACATGCAATTATAGTGTTAATTTTACACTTTAAAGAACCTACATGTTACTAAAGTCTTGTAGAAGATGTGACTTAAGTATCTCTCACCTTATGTGAATGTTTGTACAAATGTTCAATGTTTAACCAACCCTTGTTTTTCTATATCGATCTTTCAATAAAATGGCTTCCTTATAATACTTTCAAGAATGTGTTGTCACTCAAAAGTCCCAATTGGTAGATCAACTAGAGATAATGATTAAGTTATGTACCAATCACAATAATCACAATAAGGGTTCAATTTCTAATTTCTAAAATGATGCTTTACATTCCCATGCCATTTCATATTTTGTTGTGGTGGATGGTAAAGAGATATGGAAGGCACATATTTTGCTTAAGTGTGTATGTGATTACAGCAGTGTAGAGAATTTGTTTAGAAAATCCAAAGAGTAGTTCAAATGGAAATCGATTATTGCCCCTAAATAATAATCACTTACGCGTATTATAAGATGGAAACCCAATGTATTTTCTTATATTATTAGACACTTCAACAGCAACACACTTATAAGCTGACCACACAAATAAGATATGCAATACATGTATATAGGTAGGGACACCTTTCCTACACAAAGCAGCAACATTTAAAATAAAATAAAGTCAGTGGCATCTCCAACGAACCTAATGTGGAACGACTCTCTAAGATAATCTTTAAAGTATAGCTTACCCTCACTTGGTGACCATATGGTGCTTGCAGAATAGATGACAACGAACAAAAGCTCAGATTGGGATCTTGACTCGATTGTCACATACTGCTCCTTTAATGTCATGTCATATCTCCCAGAGGCCCACCGCGTGGACAAAGCAGGCCGAAGCGGCCACAACCACGCCTGCAAAGATGGGAGGAATCAGTAAATCCACGTTTGATTTCCCGACCAGACGAGCAGGCAGGCATATGACATCTCCCGGCTTATCCAACGGCAACCTCAGATACTTCCCTTGAAGTTCATCGCACGCCAGAGAGAATTCTGTAAACGATGACAAACCGGAAGTGAATGCCAATTCAGGGCTCACCGACGCAACAGTCACTACTGCTGCCAGAAATGTTGTCCAGAAAATGGTGTATACAAAAAGTGGATCGAGAATAAAGCTTATGCATCGCCCCGCGCATGCTTTCAATCCTCTGGAAAGATTCCATAAAACTCCTGAAATGTTTGCAGGTAAAGCCATGGTGGATCCCTCAAGTTCTGCTGCTCAGGATGGCTTGATTATCCTCAACTGTATACGAGCCATAATCTGAAGCCTGCACACCTAATGGACGGCCTGCTTCTTGAGAAAATTAGCTTCCTGCAAAAACGGTGAATCAAGATTCTTTATAGCTTCAAAAGATGAAAAATCCAAGGAAATTTACAATCTGTAAATCAGTCTCTGCAACAGAAAGAAATGAGAAAATTATCCCGCATATATCTTTCCTAAATGAATAACCTACTCTTGTAAATTTCAAACGAAAATAATCGCTCTTTCACCCAAAATTTCCTCTGTAAATTTATTATTGTCCTACTTCATACAACAATAATGATAAGCATCCTACAATCTTCCATCCCTTCTCTGCTGACGTTCTCAGCATGCCTTTCTACTGACAGTTTAAAGGCCCGACCACCCAAAATAGTACCAAAAATATCTTTATCGGCCTTCCGACAAATTAAAGTGACTTTCCTCCGCCGCTGGTTCCAAATTCTTTGACAGGATAAACCTAACAGTGTTACGTGATTGAATATAAAATTAAATCAAGATTTAACATAAATTGCTACCAAGAAATCCGCGAGGCTTTTGATTCTAATTTCAGCCTATTGCAAATTCTACAAGAGTGGGATTTCATTTGGTCTAATTGCAATTTCCTAAAAGAAATTTCGCGTTTCAGCTTGATCTCAGGGTATTTTCAAAAATCAAAGATTTCAATATTCAGATGGCAATTCCGCCGATGAACTGAATTTAAATTTGATCTTGTTCGAATTTCTGTATATAGTTCCGGATTGGTAGTAGTTTTCTAAAAGAATTTTGAAATTCACAGGTTCTTGCCGCAAATTCTTTAACAAACTACAAAGAAACCGAATTTTAAGCTCTTTAACACGCCAATACCTCGAAAGTTCTGATTCCCTGCCGGGTAACTCAAAATCGAAAGAATTGCAAGCATCGTTTGGATGCCAGAAAACGAGGGAAGACGTTTTTCCAAAGCAAACAAGATGCAGAGCTCAAAACCTAACGGATTTTCATGGCTAGGAAAATTAATACAATTGAAGGAAGAAATTTACCGGTGAAATCAATTTAGCAGCACGGTTAGTAGGCTATTGAAACTGGATCAAACCGGAGACGTCCTCTGTACAGAGTGACGGGAGCCTTCCAGTAAAATTCTTCCGCAAGACTCGCCTCCTCAACACACGGCCTTATGCGACCTAGCTTTTAAATGGTTGTAAGTCTGAGGATTCGAGGATAACGCCAAAATTGACCACTGTATACCACAGGAGTACAGAAGGGCCCCGTCTCAGTAATAAAGTGAACGGCGTTGTAACTTTGTTGCCGTCCCGGCCCCCCCAATCTAGCGAAGCAATCAAATGAAATTTCCGTCCGGTTTCCCGAGTTGTGGAGTGGTTCTCGTTTCCGTCACCGAGTCAGACCGACAAAATTTCCGATATCATATGAAGGGCTTATATTTCATTAAATAAGAGGACGATATCTCTCCGTGGAAGAGGGATCAATAGACACCTCGTAGAAAAGTAATTCTATAATTTTCCTCAGAAGATATTTCACTTAATTTTCTTTTACATAGATGTTGCACTTATGGGGTGGCACGCACTGACATATATGATGTTCTTGACAAGGATAGGAAAATGTGGCGTATCACGCTACACATAGTTGCGAAGAACAACACATCCCAAGGTAAATAAAGTCAATAATGACATGTTCCCACAGTGCTTAACAGATATTCAGAACGCCGTGGCGGATACATAGAGGATCTCACCAGAGACTTTCTAGGAGTATGGACAAATAGTGAATTTCCACGCATCATGTTACAGCATGTGGCTACAGGCACAGAAGGACCCAACCAAGAAATGGTTGTAGCTAAAGTAAGTGTGACGACGCAGGGTAGCACAGTCCCCGCACAGAAGATATGCAGGAAGGGCACTAGCCAACAAAAGAAAACAAAAATAGGTACAGTGGGGGAAAGCAACTCAATTCAAAAGAAAACTAGGACACAAAAGAAGTCACAATGTGGTCCTACACAAGGCCCACAGGCTACAAAACAGGCACCGGGAGGACTGACAGGATAGGTGAGTGCAAAGGAGGTGCAGAAGGAGGCACAAGATGTAACCATGGACGAAGAAGTTGAGAAGGATACCGACATGGATACAAAGATGCCAAAATCATCTGAATAGCCAGAGGCCCAAAGAAAGAGAACAACGGAGCAAGTAAGTGGCACCAATAAGAAAACAAAGTCCCACGGGAAACAAATGGAAACATCACTGAGAACAGATGACATAGAGCCGATAACCATGAAATTATAATATCCACTGTCATAAGTATGAGAAAATGCGGAAAACCATCGAGATTCCATTTTGGAATAAGTATAGGAGGTAAAAACTATGCTAGAACAGTTCAAGATCAAGGCAGAACAACAACAAAAGGAGAAACCGACGCCAGTAAGAGAAGGAGAACCTGTTGGAGAGAGAATACAAATCACAGTGCAAGGAGGTGTTAACTTTATCATAACACCAAATATGTTATTCATCGATGAGGAAATGACACAGAAGCCCATGAAGGATATTGAAATGTTAGACTTGGCGTTGCCCAAGATACCAACAAAGGCGTTGTATAAGTTACTGGTTAGCGTCACACAGGAGATTCAATCCAGAGCAAGGTTTGACGCGAAAAATCTACAAATAGTGAAGAAAAAAAATATGGTACTGAAAGAAGCCATCATCCAGGAAAGGCAAAAGAAAGAGATAGCACAGAAAAAAGTGGACCAGATGGAGACCCAGATAGACACAATCTTTCAAGCTATCTCAAATGACACAGTGTAGAGGAAGCATCTTCGGAGGAGAAGATAACAAAGATAGAGAAGAATCTGCAACAATATAAAGAGAATATCAAGGAAATGGAGGATCGCACACTACCTATGACTCCCCCAACATTCTGAGCGCAAAGAGAGAAAGACACGACATCACCTGCAGAAAACATCGCGCATAACATACATAGAGTGGTAGAGTTGTTGGAGAAGAGTGGCCAACTATGGAACTAGCTATTAGAAGATGGGGGTAATGGAAGATGTCAAGTAGTGATAGAGGACAATGTCATTGCCAGAGAAGATCAATACGGTCGCAGAAATGAATAACCTTCGGGAAGAGTAAAAAGTGGTGCAGGCATAGAAGATCGCACGGCAGGCTCAATTGGATCCCCTAAAGGAAAAGGCAGAACAACTGGTTGTGGAAATTGACACAACGAAATAATGCCTCGAACAGATAGGCTTGGAGGGGGGCGATATCTTACGACCGCCAATCACTGTGCAGGTGGTTGAAGCCACGTTAGCAAAGAGCAGCCATGCTCAGGAGCAGTGCCAACGGATAGTAGATATGTATGAAGCGTTGGCACAAGTAGTGGCAGACACGGGAGTTAGGAAATGACTCGGGACAATTCATGATGTATATTTTGTGGGCCTGTTGGGTGCAGGCCATCTTTGAGGGAAAATCCCGACGTGGGAGGTGGATGCGCATGCAGAAGAAGCAACGCGTGTAAGGCATATGCACATGCAGAAAAAGCAACACGTGCAAAATAGACGTGCATGCAGAAGAGGAAGGCATGAAAGGCACGCATGCAAAAATACCTAGCTAGGATAGGGTTAGGGTTTTGGTAAGAGAATGTAATGGTTGGTAAGCCAAAAATATGTATAAGTAGGTACCTAGGTGGTCTAGGTAGAGGTTCAATTATTCTCAGTTGGGAGTTTTGTTGTTTTGGGGTTCGGAGTTGGTTGTCAAGTGGTAATATTGTTACTCCAATCTATTTTGTAAGTTGTTGAGCAGAGGAGAGGGACAAGGTATATCTTGAGGTTTAGATCGTAGGCTAAGGAGCTTGGTGCGATCTAGTCCGCCTCATTGTAAGATCTTGCCCTGTTTTGATGAAGAGTTATAATGTGCGCGATGATGTAGTGTTGGAACTAAAATAATAAAATATAAGAATAGCCAAATCTTTGTGGACGTAGCCCAGGAGGGGTGAACCATAGTAGACCATGTGTTATGTGACTAAATGTTATGTATCTTCTTTGGTGTTGATGATTATATGTTAGATAAATGAATGAATTAGTTAGATCTGATATTTTACATGCATGAGTAATAATAACAAATTAATCAATATAAGTTGCATGTTAGATTAAATAAATGAAGATCACAGGGTATAATCACAGATCCCCACTCATTCCCAGGTTACAAGCACCTTAGCGTTGTATCCACCCATAAGAACTATCTCGGGTGAGACTGCACAGTGCATAATGTGCATTGTGTTTCCTTCTGGTTTACCAGAAGGGCTGATAGTTTTATGGAGGTTTTGTAGGAAACCAAAGTAGGATCTAAATCTGGGTCAGCCCAAGAATGATAGCCAGGACGAGGTAGAACCAACAATCACCTAGAATATTTTGTGTTGTGGCAACAAAAGTTGGAGGGACACCTCGACAGATAAATTCTGAGGGACGCCTCGACTATAAGGCTCAATGAAGTCTTTGAAATTATTCTTGTGTGAGAAATCCTTGGAAAGGCAAGATGGATCACCCGAGGAACTGTATAGCAGAGAAGGGGATGTTTGAGCCTAGGCTTGAAGGGTGAGTGACCACAAGGAAGAGGAGACTTTGAAAAATATCATACACTATTGATTGGGATCATGCACACAATGGGTATGTCCAAGGAAAACAGTGAGCCAAATCAACAAGACATCCATGTGGATGCAAATCCACGAACCGTACAGATAAGTAGTGTGCTACATTATGAAATTTTTCCTCTTGAATTTTGAACAACAATAAAATATTCACATGAAATTGTGATTAATATTCCAAGATTATCAAAGGCAGGTGACAAAGGCCAAGAGTCTAAAAGGAATTGACCCAGAAAGAGGATCAAGATTTCTGAAGCAGCTAAATGACAAAGGCATGATAGGTGTTACTGAGAAAAAACATTGAGGACGGTGTTCCTTTTTAATGGGGAGGGGATTGTAATACCCTTGTTTCCCCTAGCTTGTAATTAATCATTAATAATGATTACCATGATGTGACATGGGAACAATGTAAATGTATTATTGTTTAAATTGCCAATAACTGATTGCCGAGGGGAAGCCTTAAAGTACTGGCCATGATGTAACTAGAGGAAAGAAAAAGGAAAACTAGAGAAAGGGTCCATCATGTCAAATGACCCCAAAATTTCCCTTGTTGAGGATAATAAACCTCATATGGTTCCCAAGGAGGAATCAATTAAAGAATAAAGGACTAGTGGTTGAACCATCAACCACCCCCATGAATGGAATCATGGTTTGACTAAAGAATGTTAGCCTGAAGTACCACAGGGTCTGGCAGACCAGGTTGACCCGAGTTTCCTTCTGACAAAAGGAACATGATAAGTCGAGAACCATCCAGGTAAAGGAGGTACAGAAAAAGATACATGCACAAACAGTTCAGAGGGGAGAACAAGAGAGATACTAGAAAAGAGAGAATGCACAGAGGGGAACGTGCGGCCCAGATATGCAAAAGAAAAGAGGAAGGTTGCGAGCTTGATGTTGAGGAAGCATCTAATAAACCTTGCAGGGTTGTTGTAATAGAGAGAGAGAGTCTCTGGTAAATGGAATAGATTCCCTAGTGATATCATGGCTTGGCATGGGGGTGGCCAGAGTAATACGAGTGAAATCCTCTTAGCCTACGGTTGGGTGGAAAGGCGCACACCCACCGTCAGTTAGTTTGGCTGCAATTTGAATTAGATAAGTATTCTCATACCCTGTATAATTCAACTGTAACTATAAAACAAAATTGGATATCATGTGAATGTTTCAGGGATGTGCATGTTTGCTTGATGGTTAGACTATGTTTCTTTATCCTTCTCTTTATTGTGTATTTAAGCAAATAAGCACCTATATGGTCAAATATGATTTGTATATGTAATTACTAGAGCCTCCTGTAGTGGCTCGAATTAAAGGAAAAGAATTATGATTTTTCTAACCATAGGCCCAATTTTCATATGTGCATATTTACACTACTAGTAATTTGGATCTCCTAAGAAAGGGGTCTGTTAAGCTCAGGAGAGGTAGTACAAAGGTGTGTAGAACCTTGGCAAGATGTGTAGGGATTAAGAACTCTTTAAGTTCTAAAATTACGGGAGAAGTGCAAGGAGTATTCATGCACCTCATTTGAAGTATTTGCATGCTCATGAGGTATAACGCTTGTAGAATGCAACCGAGGGTCGTAACATTCATAACTTTCACTGGTGTCACCAAGGGGTTGTACCCATGGCCTTACAAATTCTCAGCCAAGATTTAAGCATGTAGCCCACGAGGATTTTCAGAGTACCTGTATAACTAAGGTCTAGGAACCTTGCGCTAGTTTGAATTGTGCTAAGTTCTTATTAGCTTCAGAGCTCCCGGGGTTCAGAACTCTGGGATGTCACTAATTCACAACTTCCAAAACCCCCGAATGTCGAAGTTGCGAAATGTTTTGAATCGTTGATCTAGGGAGTCTTTTGGGAACCCTTCTTGAGTGTCTGATCAACCATTGGATGGTTCCGCGTATGGTACTTCGGCGAAGTCCCACTTCGAGAGAATGGAGTTGTTGTAGCGTCAAAAACTATGAACGTCGAACCCGCAATGTAACGAGATCCATCGATCCAAAGGGACTTCAGGACCACTCATGACTGTCTGATCTAGATGTTGGTTAGTTCGGTGTTGACCTACTCCAGGAGAAATCTGGAGACTACACGACCAAACCCCCGAAGGCCGAAGTGACGAAGTTGCGGGGACCATTGATTTGTTGACACACGGGGTCCCTCTCTAATTGTTGGATATACTCCATGGTCAATTCTACTTTAACCTACTCCGGGAGTAAGGAGAGGATTACACCATGAAACCTCGAATGTCGAAGTGGCAAAGCGAGAGAGGTCATAGATTATGAAGTCTACGTGCATGCATCTTGACCCTGAGATCGAAGGGTTTGGAAGGCTATTAGTCTGAAGTGACATGGCACAGTGATGTCATCCAGGGTGATGTGGACCCATGATTAATGTGCCACATGTCACCTGGATTTGTGTGTTTCGCAGACCCTATAATCCCATTAACACATGACACGTGTCATCCCCTGATGAGGGCATGTGTCACCCCTGGCCCTTGTTGTGTGTCAATCCCTGGTATGTTCCCACCTGGCCAAAGTGGTTGGTGAATTGATCGGAACTTCGGGACTTTGGTACTTCAAAGGATTTGGGGTTTAGTGTTGTAGAGAGACCGAAGGGTCGAAGGCCGGAGCCACGTGGCAAGCTTACGAGAATTTGAGAGTTCGAGACTCCGAGAGGTTTCATGCGTAGACAAAAAATGGGCGTTAGGTGTATGCCTTAATGAGGAGGAAGATACGCCATCAGAAATAATGGTGGATGGATCTCCACCTTAGATACAGGAGTGTTGGGAGCTACGTGACTTTGGGGAATTCTAGATGATATGTATAAGATGAAACCACATGGATGCCACATGGCCCTTGACTAATAATGCCTGAAGAGTTTTGGGAGGCAATAAATTGAAGTCCAGAACTTATATTTCAATATGGTGGCAACTGTTAGAAAGCTTGTGGTGAGAAGTAGCCAAGGGAGATCTCGGAATTAAGACTTGAGATATTTAAGGAAAATGTAATTATGATGCTCCATCTCTTAAAAGAGTATTTATGGGTCGGGTGTGTTACAAAGGATCTTCCCCATTGTCCAAGACACCTCACATAATGGGCACACCAGAATTGAAAGAGTTGCAGATGCAGCTAGAAGAAATTTTAAAGAAGGGGTATATATGCCCAAGTGTGTCACCTTGGGGAGCCCCAGTTCTTTTTGTGAAGAATACATATGGAATCTTAAGGTTGTGTATTGATTTCAGACCGTTGAATAAGGTTACAATATAGAACAAATATCCTTTTCCAAGAATTTATGATCTATTTGATGAGTTGAAAGGCGCAAGGATCTTTTCCAAGATTGACTTGATATTAGGTTATCACCAAGTGAGGATAAAAGAAGAAGAAAATAACAAGATGACATTAAAAACAATGTATGAGAATTATGAATTCACAATAGTTCCATTTGGGCTATCAAATGCCCCAACTACTTTTATGTGTCTAATGAATGGAGTGTCCAGGGAGTACCTGACCAAGTTTGTAATTGTTTTCTTAGATGATATTCTCATCTACTTTAAGTCTAGGGAGGAGCATGAGAATCATTTAAGAGTGGTGTTAAAGGTTTTAAGGGAGAATAAATTGTATTTCAAGTTAAGTAAGTGTGTCTTTTATCAAAACAAGATTCACTACTTGGGGCATATTATTTCAGTAGACAGGGTAGCAGTTGACCCTGAGAAGATATAAGCCATTAGAGGATGGTAAACACCAATAAATGTGATAAAGGTCAGATCATTTATGGGTTTTGCGGGTTATTACCAAATATTCATAAAGGGGTTTTCAAAGATTGCAATCCCAGTCACTTATTTGCAAAAGAAGGGAGCGAAGTTTGAATGGAATCCAAAATGTGAATAGAGTTTCTAGCAATTGAAAAATATTTTGACAAGTGCACCCATTTTAAATATTGCAGATCTGAATGAGGACTTTGTAGTGTGCACATATGTGTGAAACGAATGGATCAGTGAATTCTTCAGTCAAAAGGATCGCGTGGTATGTTATGAATATAGAAAATTAAAAGAGCATGGGAGAAACTATGCTACACACGATCTAAAGCTAGCAACCATCATACATGCATTAAAAATGTGGAGACATTACCTCATGGGGAGGATATTTGCATTAAGAATAGACCATTGTGGTCTGAACCATTTATTTAGACAACCAACATTAAATTCTAGGCAAAGTATATGGCTAGAATTTCTTAGTGAGTATGACTTTGAAATTAAACATATTAAGGGAAAATAAAATTAGGTGGTTGACGCACTTAGCATAAGAACTCATGAAGTGCATGTTTCAACCATCAACATGTACAGGATAGATTTAAAAGACAAAATTCTTGAAGAAGAAAATTTAGATCATCTTTATTTACAAATAAAAGAAAACTTACAACAAAGAAATTCACAGCAGAAATTTAAAAATTATGAATTGAAATAGGGTGGAATCCTCTTGTACGAAGACAAGGTGTTTGTGCCAAATTCAATGAACCTAGAAAATATCATGTTAAAATAAATGCACAATGTGCCATATGTTGGGCACTTAGGATATCAAAAATACTTTATAATTGTAAGGAGACAATACTTGTGATCGAGTATGAAGAAAGAAGTGCCTAACTACATAGCCCGATATCTAGAGTGCTAAAAGGTAAAAACATAGCATATAAATCCAATGGGGTTGCTACAACCAGTGCCCATTCCAGAATGGAAGTGGGAAGTGCTCACATTATATTTTATTATAAAGCTGCCCAGAACAATTAAGTAACATGATTTCATTATGGTGGTGGTGGACAAATTGAACAAGGAAACACAATTTATTCCTATGAATCCAACACACAAGGAAACACACATTCTAGATATTTACATGAAGGAAGTTTCCATGCTACATGGAGTTCCCAAGGAAACAATTTTAGATAGAGATTCCAAGTTTACATCCAAATTCTGGAAAGGTTTCTTCAAAGGCTTTGGGACAAATCTGAAACTTTGTACATCATATCACCCAGAGTCAGATGGGAAAGCAAAGATAACCAATAGAATAATTGAAGACATGCTCATGATGTATGTGATGGATCAACCATCAAAATGGGAAGACTATATCCACTTAGTGGATTTTTCCTATAATAATGGGTATCAAGCCTCATTAAAAATGAATCATTTTGAAGCTTTGTATGGAAGGAAGTGTAACATGCTAGTGAGTTGGGATAACCCAATAGACAAAGCTATCATTGGGCCATATTTGTTAAAGGAAATGGAAGAGAAGATGACAAAGATCAGGGAGAATTTAAAGGCTTCCCAAGATAGGAAAAAATGTTATGCAGACAAGAACAAAATTTTCAAGGATTTTAAAGTGGGAGAACATGGTTTTCATAAAATGAAGTGAAAAGAAATCCGATAAGATTAGGTTGTTGCCGAAAGTTGGCAACAAGATATTTTGGACCTTTTGAAATATTAGAAAAGATAGGGTCAGTTTCATACATGCTAACATTTATTGCATCGATGAGAGTACATAATGTATTTCATGTATCATTGTTAAATAAATATGTGTCTGACCCTAACCACATAATTGATTGGACTGTGATCCAAGTGGAAAACGAAGGGGATTTTCGAGTGGAACCATTATGCATCCTAGACCGAAAATTCAAAGTTCTCTGAAACAAAACCATAGGGATGGTAAAGGCTCAATGGACCTTATACATTCTTGAATATGCAACATGGAAGCATTAAGAAACTACGCGGGAGGAATACTCGCAAATTTTTACTAATTTTGAAGAGAATAGAAGTTTAAAAGGCAAGACTCCACTTTTGGGAAGCTAGTTTCTGGAACCACATCTCGAAACTCTTGGTAACCGATGCTGATAGCCCTGATAAAATAATGGTTCATCTTGATGGACTAAAGGAAGTGAAAGGGGAAAATTCCTTTGGTCAACAGGTTGAGAAGAACTAGAGATCATGGTTGGGACTATTGTTGAAGGGTAAAAATTGCACAATTGCTTTTTATTTTCTTACCATTGTGATGTAAATTTGTATATGTATTTCAGCAAGGTGTTGTGCATCAAAGAAAATGCATAATTGTAGGGGAGGGGGAATGTAACATACCCACTATAATCCCCAGTTTAATTTTTCATAATGTAGATATGAATGTGGTTATGGCCAAGCGATGTAATATGTGAAATGTATTTCATGTTTTTAATAAAAATAATGTGTTGCCCGCTGTTGGAAATATGGACAGAGATGGGGGATGATTTATCCACAAGAGAGGGGGAATGTCTCAAAGTGTCTAAGGGGGACCCAAGGGGGAAATGATTCATGGGTATTAATATTAACCCATATTTATGAATTATATTATTATTTGAGGAAATATTCTATTTTTGTTTGAGTGTGTGAGAGCCCAATCATTAAACTCATGTAAGAGGGTGGGTGTGAGAGTCACATCCCATAGTTATTGGAAAGCATGTGGAAGAAGAAATCAAAATTGGTCAAAGTGAGTAGTCAATTGTCTATGGAAATAGAGGAAATTTGTATGGGATGATACATACAGTTTTTTACACATTCATTTGGGCATGAACAACAAGCATGGATAAAGAAACATGCTAGAGAATTTTGGAGCATATTGGAGCTGGAAATTGAAGAACCAGGTTGTTAGGCCTGAAGAGTGAAATGATGAGTGAGTTGCATTGTAAAAACAAGTGTGGTTGTTGGCTACTAGTATTTTTCCTAGAAGTGAGTTCCATGGAATTCTCAGTAGAGAAATTCCTAGTTGCGTGTGCCAGAGAGACCCTTATAAATGAATGGGATTCCTGATGGACTAAGAGAAGTGAAAGGGTACATTAATTGGGTTGGGAAGGTCAAGGGGAAGAGATATGGGAGGAATTTTGGATAGTTGTAGGAGAATACCAGTGGGTTGTGTGATAGTTAGTTGGGAGTGGACTGTGAAAGGAACCATTCTTTTGTGGATTCCTAGCCCCATCTCGGGGGTGACTTACTGATGAGATTTAGAAAAACAGGTCTATGATTGGGTGGAATTTCCTTCCCAAGTAGTTGGTTTCATAAACATTTTATAAAATATAAGTATTTATTTATTTCTTGAGTTATTTGTTGAGTTTAATTGTTATTCTTAACTCTTTGAATGTAAATGGTTTATTGTTACTATGAATGATTTATTTGATGCATTCATTTTCATTTAGAATTTTATAGATGAATTTTATTATGGGTTTCCAATTTTAGTTATAATTGTGTCTAAATCATGGCCGATAAACCATAGTAAACAAATCAACATAATTTCAATTTTTTTGTGTATAATTCCACAAGTATTGTCCCTAGTTGAGTTGGGGAATGTCACACATAGTGAGGGAAGACACCACAAGAGAATCATTGAAGGTTCAAAACTTCATTGATAGGATCAAGAAGATCCATTTGCAAGTACATGTGACATTGAAGAAGTCATAGGAAAGTACAAGGCCTGGCATGATCAACATAGAATTGAGAGAACATTTAAGGTGGGAGACAAAGTTTGGTTGCATATAAGAAAAGAAATGCTACATGGTCCTAGTAAGAAGATCAAGGCTCTAAGCTATGGTCCTTTTGATTTGTTGGAGAAGGTTGGTGATACTACATATAGACTCATTCTACCCTATATATGCACATTTACTTAATAGTGAATGTGGACAATATGAAACTCTATGAGCCTTCCATGTTGGGCCATGAAACTGATGAGCAAGTCTTACCTGCCATAGAGGACTTAGCGCTAGAAGCTTAGGTAGAGTTAGTATAAGATATAGTTTTGTAGAATAAGTCCAAAACAACTAGACATGGTAGTATGAACTCTGGGAGGTCGAGTTGAAAGGAAACCTTTCAAGTAAGGCCAAATGGTACTCCAAGGAGAAGGTAGAGGAAAATTTTCATCATCTCCTTCAATAAAATATTTTGGGGACCAAAAGCCTCCCTAAATGGGGAGGTATGATCCAAAATGGATAATTATATAATTTTTCATCTATTTGTGTACTTTATGGGAGAAAAATTGGAGCTATTAGCTTGTAGGACCCATTTTAGGACCAATCCCTGCTTTGGTGGTATGGGGTCGAGAAACTTTCAGAGCCTATTCAAGTCCTTAAGTGAACGTTTTTGGGCTCAAAAATTCATGTTCAAAGTTATTATCATCTCAACATTGTTCATCACATTGAAATATTCCCAATGATGTGAAGATAACCTTAATCGACCTATCTTGTTGACCACCATGATATCAAGTGGATGCCACACTAAATTCCATTACTTGAACATGTGGAGCTAGTCATGTGTGGACTTTTAATAAGATTCTAGAGGGTCCAAAACCCTAACCCTAATTAATAGTTGAGGTATGCAAAAAAACTAACCCTATCCCTAGACGACTATCATGACATTGTTAAAGATCGAGCCACACTAGGATAGGATGGGGTTCCAATCTTATTTTATTGTTTATCATTCCATAGTTGAGAAAAGTTGAGGACTGTGTAATGTTTTCTCAGAACAAGCTGCGGTTTGAAAGTCGAGAACACAACAGAGCGCAACATGGTTACTAAAGGGGGCGGTAATGGAACCCCCTCATACAAGCAGCTAGTGGTGGAAAGGGGGAAAGGACCACAAGGTGGAGGTTTCAAGGAACCAGTGATGATCACCTCGGGTTCTGGACTGAAAAATAATCAGGAAAGCAACTTGAAAAAAAGGGACCACATGGGGGAAGAAGCCAGAGAAACCTAGAATGCAATGAAAGAACCAGAGAACCCCAATGGGGTAGAAGGGCGCAACCCGTGTAAACCCAAAACAACACTGATACCCAAGGTAATACTGGAAGACCCACAAACGCAACTCTACTGGGACCAGATGAAGACACATGCACTAATCTCCAAGTTCATGGGTTTGTGGCCCACAAAAAGAACGTTGCGCAGCTGGATAAAATATCATTGGAAACCAAATGGGGAAGTGGAACTCCATCTGGGTTCGATAGGCTTCTTCGCAACAGTATTCATGAACTTGGAGGATAGGGACAAAGTATTTGAGGGGGGGTCATACTTCCATGCCTTAGCAGGACTGTACATGCGACCATGAAAGGAAAACTTCTCCCCAGAGAAAGAAACCTTCAAGAACATACCCGCCTGGTTGCGGATTTACTCTATGCCACTAGACTACTGGTTACCCTCTACCTTCGAAGCAATCAGGAACAAACTGGGAAAATATGTGAAGACATCAGAAGCAACCCTAAAAGGGAGATATACCTCCTATGCAAGGATCTGCATAGAGATGGATGTTTCGGGGGCACTCTTAGAAGCCATAAGCATGGAATTCAGGGATGAGGAATGGATACAAAACATTGATTATGAGAAGATCCCATTCAGATGAAAAAGATTCCATGAACATGGACACCTATTCAGAGAATGCCCTCTCAATAAAAAACAAGAAGCGAAAAACACCAAAATACACCAGGATGAGGAAGGGTTTATTAAACCGAACCACAGAAATAGAGAAAACAAGAAACCAAATAAAACCCTAATGGGAAGCAATCCAGAATCCAGGACCAGAACAGAAGGGTGAGACAAAACCTACAAAGGGGAAGAAGGAGAAAAGGAAAAGGAAAAATCTAAAGAAGCTAAGAACCAAGCCACAAATGAGAACACAAAAAATCCAAGCAATCAGATGGAGCAGGGGGGTAGCGCAACTCCCATGGATGGAGAAACCAAAGATGCCAACACACCCATGCAGGAGGCAGATGGAGACGTGGAAATGACACCAAGCGAGATAGGAATGGAATATCCGGACCTCAGATATATTATGGAAAGGGAAGGAATAGATCTCCCGAACATACTGGAGCACTGGAAAAGGCAGGGCGTATACAATGTACCAACGGAGCAACTAGACCACATCCAATACCTATTCCTCCTAAGGGAGGAATCAAAATCCATAGGGCTCAAGTGCACGCACGGGGATATAGGACACCTAGGAATCAAAGCAGGTGAGGGACAACCACAACTCTCACCCAAGCATACGCGAAGGAAGAAAGGCAGGAAATCAAACAACGTAGCCCTACAGGAACTAGGAGCCCTGTTGATAAACTCGGGTAAGATCAAGAATCTCTTTCCCAACTCCCCCCACATGTTTAAATGAAGATTATAACATGGAATATTAGAGGCCTAAAAATCCCAAGAAAACAAAGAATCCTTAAAAACAGATCGAGGAAGGAACAACCAGACCTCTGTTTCATTCAAGAGACAAAATGTATAGTAGATAGAATGGAAACAATCAGAAAAAAACAATGGATCAAGTACAAGACGTTAGTTGTCGAAGGACAATAGATGGAAGGTGGTATTCTCACTCCGTGGAACCCAAAAGTGATGAATCTACTAGCAGCTGAAGCCACCAGATACACACTCTCGGTAACCATGCAAATCATAGGTAACATAGAGGTGATTCTATGCACTAATGTGTATGGTCCCCAGATGTTGGAAGAGAAGAGAAGAATGCTCCTAGACCTGGAAAACCTAAAATCCCACTCCAGCAACCCCTACTGGATCCTGGTCAGGGACTTCAACATCATCACAACACTTGTAAAGAAAAAAGGAGGCACCAAAAGACTGGATAGAGATGCGAAAGACTTTTCAGCTTTCATTGACATAGTGGAGATGGTGGACATCAAGACCAATAATGGTCAGTTCACATGGAACAACAAACGGATAAATCAACATCATATAGCAACAAGGCTAGACAAATTCCTGGTGTCGGAGTCCATCATCCTATAGGGTTTAACTTTAGACTGCAACATCCTTCCCTGGGGGGGCTCAGACCACTAGCCATTCCAGCTGGAAGCAAACTTCCAAACCACACCGAAAAACAGACCTTTCAGATTCAAGAAATTATGGATTGAACATCCCACCTTCAAGGAGAACATTAGCCATTGGTGGCAGGAACCACAACCTGAACAAGGGACAAGGATGTTCAAACTTTACAAGAAACTCGATACATCAAACATAAACTCAAAGAGTGGAACAAGGAAATCTTTGGAAACATAAACCAAGAAAAAGGAATTATTGAAAATAGAATGAGGAACCTTCAGGAAATATGCATAGACAAGGGTTATACAGAGGAACGAAAAAAGGAAGAGATCCAACTGAACCAGGAATGGGAAGCAAGATGCTAGCAGGAAGAGACTCTATGGCGCGAAAAGTCTAGAATTAAGTGGCTAAAGGAAGGTGAACGAAATACAATAATTTTTCACCAAACCACCATTTCTAGAAGAACCCACAACAAAATCCTAAAAATTCGGGATTAGGATGGGATCGAGAAAGAGTCCCACAAGGAGATCAAAAATATATTGGTAAACCATTTCCATGGGATAGCCCAGGAACAAAACCAAGATCGAACTGAGGCCATACAAAGGATAACTCAACACATCCCCAGGCTAGTTACCGAGGAACAAAATATCAACCTAAACAAACCCATCGCTAAGGAGGAAATTGACCAAGTGGTCCAGGAAATGCCCAATGGAAAGGACCCAAGTCCAGATGGTTTCACAACATAATTCTTCAAAGCTTGTTGGGAAGTGGTCAAATATGACGTCTACGGGGTAGTGGAAGACTCCAGATGCCCAACCTCCATTCTGAAAGCGCTAAATGCCACAATGATAACTCTAATTCCCAAAGAAAATGAAGCCAGGACCCCAGACCACTACAGACCCATAACATTATGCAATGTGGTTTACAAGATAATGTCCAAATTCATAGCCAACAGACTGAAACCTCTCCTACCCTCACTGATTTCCCAGGAACAGGCTAGTTTTGTAGAAGGGCGACAAATTTTGGACAACATCATCCATGCCCATGAACTGATACACACGCTGAAAACCCTGAGGAAAGGGGGAATGATAATCCAACTTGATCTAGAAAACGCTTATGAAAAAATCAATTGGCACCATATGGTCAAGAATCTAGAAGCTTTTGTCTTTGCGCAACACTGGATCAACTGAATTGTCAGCTTAGTGTCAACAACTAGCTACTCGCTCCTAATAAATGGAGCCCCAGTCAAACCCTTCTGGCCTTCAAGAGGCATCAGATGAGGAGACCCGCTATCACCTTTCTTGTTCATTATAATTATGGAAGGACTCAGTCGAAGCATAAAAATCGCAACAACGGCAGGGGAAATAAAAGGCATTAAACCCTTCGAAAACTGCCCTACCTCCACACACCAACAGTTCGTGGATGACACCCTACTCCATGGCACAACCAAAATCAAGGAAGGGAAAGACTACAAAAGAATCTTAGATGAGTTTGGGGAAGCCTCGGGAGTGGAGATCAATCACTCCAAATCCATGATATATTTCTTCAACACCAACCCAACAATCCAAAGGAACCTGGCAAATATTTTGGGGTTTGAACGCAAAATATTTGGGAATTCCCCTGATGGACAAAGCATGAAAAATGGAAACATGGGAAGGAGTGGTCAACAAGATACAGGAGAGGGTAAAAAACTGGACTTACAAATTCCTTAACCTTGCGGGGAGACTTGTCCTGACCAAGGCGGTCCTACAAGCAATTCTGACCTATATGATGTCAGTGTTTCCCGATCCCAAAGGAATACTCCAAAACATAAGAACCATCCAAAAGGACTTCCTATGGCGTGGAGTGGAAAACAAGAAAACATGGACCTTGGTGGCCTGGGAGAAGGTTTCCAAACCAAAATACAAAGGAGGCCTGGGATTACAAGACCCACAAGTAACCAATGAAGCCTATGGGGTGAAACTCTGGTGGAGATGGGTCACAAAAAATTCAACACCGTGGGAAACCCTCTAGAAGGCCAAGTATGCCCCAGACATCAACGACCAAGATCGAATCCATTTCACGGGCACAAGAGAAGGATCAACCATCTAGAATCTATCTTGATGAAACAAAACATGGATCCAGAAACACAGTTTTTGGGAAGTGAGGAATGGAAAAATAACCAGTTTTTGGGAAGACACGAGGCAACAGGAACCCAGAATGGAAAATCCGGACAGGGAGGAACTCCAACAAGAGATGATAGCGCAAGGAAAAAACAAAATCCATCACTACTGGAAACAAGAAAATGACCACGATAGATTGAGGACCTGGGACAAACTCAATCCACAAAACACAAATCGGATCACAATAATAACGAAAGAAGTGGAGGAGGAAATGGGGAAAAGGAAAATTGTAGTCTCAGAAGAAGAAGACCAACTAATATGGGGCAGGAAAAATGGAGGGGAATTCAACTTAAAAGAAGTTTGGAATTACATTACAGACCAAGACCAAGAAGAGTCGACGCAACAGTGGGGAAAGATTTGGGGCAGCCCCCAGTGGCCAAAAATCAAAATGTTCAAATGGCTAGTACTTCACAACCGAATTCTAACCTGGGAAAACCTAAGGAAAAGAGGGTTCATAGGCCCATCACGATGCCACCTTTGTCAAGTTAAAGAAGAAACAATGAAGTACCTGCTCGAAGAATGTAATTACACAACAAAGATGTGGGACTGGGTGACAGACATATTTCGCTAGTCCAATTGGATGCGCAGTAACATCAACAACTAGAATGAGAGTTACAGCGAAAATGAAATGGTAAACCTCTACTGGAACCTCATGTCAGAGATGATCATTTGGGAAATATGGAAAGAAAGGAACCGACACATATTCAGGAATGAAAGCCTCCCGGAAGGGAAACTCAAGGAAGCAATAATCTCACAATTCGAGAAACGGTGCAGAGCCGCAACTGCCAAACTGAAAGAGCACAACTCACAGGCCAGGACTCCTGAATCCTGGAAACATTCCACCTAAAAGACAGGCGCAACAACACACTGGTAGGGGGGGCACCGCAACTCCAATTAGGAGCGCGCAACTGGACATCTCCTCCATCAAGGTTCCTCAAGTTAAAATTTGACGGGGTGGCAAAAGAAAACCCAGGAATGAGAGGAATGGGAGGGGTGATCAGAGATAGCGGGGATAACATAATCAGGTTGTACGTTGGGAGCCTAAGTAACTCAACCAACAACGTAGCGAAATTTGGAGCCCCGGATCTCGGTCTCGAAATTCTAAGACGAGAAAGGATGACCAACCCTATCGTGGAAGGTGACTCCACCCTATTCATCAACACGGTGAAGAGAATCCAAAACGACACCAGAGTGGGAAAGGTTCAGAAACACCGACACTTGGCACACTCCCTACAAAAAATTCCAGGAGCATCTGCAAACTCTTAACACCGTGGAGTTGCGCTAGGTTCGCAGGTCAGCAAATGGCCTGGTGGACATAATTTCCAATGAGGGGGTTAGCAAGGAAGGACCGAAACTAGATACTATCTGGTCCAACATACCGCAAGAACAATTTATAACGGACTGCACCCAACTAGCGACAAAAGATCGGTCCAGCAGCTTAAGTAAGGAAGGTCACATCAAGGAGGGCAACGAAAGGCCCGAAGGACCCAAGTAGGACATGACTTCCCAACACCCGATTACCAATCACAATGCAGGATCAAATCATACAACAGGCGAGGGCACGCCAACAAGATCATGTCAATAGTAAGATATGCGGGGGAAGCCCGTGGGAAAGCATCGACGGTAATCAACACACAGTCAATGACGTAAGGCAAGAAGGATTGACATGGACCAATATATTTCCACTACGCCAAGGGCCAGGTATGGGGAGTGGCCAAGCAGGATATCAAGCGAGCAGGGGCAAGTGCCATTACAGGAATAATGGTCGAGTCATTATAACCATACGGACCGTGACCAGAAAAAAGGACGGGCAGTTTCACCTCTACGGACAGACCATGATTGGAAGGACGAACCTGTAGTAGGGGAAGTTCAATAAGAGACTGAACAGTAGGAAGAGAGGCAAACAGAAGAATGCAATTGCAGAGGATACCAAAATACACAAGGATAAGGAAAGGAGGAACCCCCAGATAGACAAGAACATGTTGAGAGCACAGCAAAGGAGCATCTATAGACTAGACAGGATGGTGCAAATGAAGCGAACGAACAACAAAAGCAAACCCCAGGGGAAGGGAACACCGAACAATCCCCAACGACTTTCAAGGATGGAGCAAGCGAAAAAAGACATGGAGGGCACCTTTCATACTCTAGTTGTGCCGAAAGGAAAGGAAACCATTACCTGGCTGGAGAAGGCAATCAATGAAAAGCGCAAGAAAAAAACCTAGGATGCTTTGGCTTAGGAAGAAGACTGGGTAATTGACCCAGGAGCAACGCAACCCAGGGAAACCATCTACCACAAGACGATGGAGATGGCATGGAAAACAAAGATGCTAATTGGCAAAGTGAGCTTGAAGAGGGAGGACACCAGACGAGAGAACAACAAGGAACACATGAAGCTGCTGAATGAAATCTTGAGGCGCCTCAGTGATCTAGAGACCACTACCAGACTGCTAACTGAGGTTGAGACGGACCAGAAAGCCAAGATGGAATGATTGGTTGCCCAATTCCACCTCTACCTATGCTATGTCCATCACATGGACATCACGCCAGCTGACGGGAAAGGAGCACCAACACATATTAGAAAGACTTGCACAGTCCCCCAAAAGGAGGAGAACAAAGGCACGACAGATGAAGGAAAGGAAAATATCATCATTCTGGATTAATGTCTGGTTAGTTTATTGTCAATTCAGTCGGGTCAGTCCTATGCCAATCTCAACTTCTGTTACTGTAATTTTGTTTATCCTTTTCATGTATGTTGCGCTTATACGAGTAAAAACTAGATATGATAGGATTGGGTTGGTTTCCCAAGGTGGTAGTCTAGTCCTACCCCTTGCCTATTTCAGAAAACACAACTCAGGAACCCCTGGCCCGGTTTCCATTTTGGCAGGTTAGGGAATCCCCCTTTTTTGTATCATTACCCCCCTTTAGTAATAAAGATTCTCAAACTCACTTACAAAAAAGAAATAGTTGAGCAAAGCATCTAGGAGTGGGATATTTGAAGTAGAGTAGATGAAGTAAAAGATCATGTAGCACGCATGCAGGCCATAGTGTCCTTGGCAACTCCATAGCGAGTGCACTTTCTTTGTATTTCATTTCATAACTGAGAAGAAAAGAGCAGGCATAGGCCTCACTTCTAGCTAGATTTTTCTTTTATTGGGCTTTTCCAAGGTACATATTGTGTTCATGTGTGGATGGTGTGTTATTTGCTTAGCTTCTTTCATTTTAATTTTAATTTATTTTAATATTTAAATATGAATATAAAATAAAACATTGCATAATGAAAAATAACAATATATTGTGAGATTTGTTGTGACAAACTTTTCAATTATAATATCCATGATAGAGTAAAAATAAAAAATGCAAAATGCTTCTAAGGTTGAGGGCTTATTGTGTCCTTATACACACAAAAAAAAATGTCACCTAAAACTAAAATCGTATGTAAATAAGATATTTTACCTATAAACTCATTATTTTTGTGCTGCTGTGTGCTTAGGTTACTTTGTTATAATATTTGTATGATAACTTATATAAAATAATACCTATATTAAGAAATTAGTCCATTAATTATATTGAATAAAGGCATAATCATCTTATAAAGGTAGCTTAGGGCACACGTTAATGTTTTAGTGTCTTTTGATATAATAGAATTTCCCTCATTTATATGAATCAATTTCAACGAAATGTACTTTTATTTCTTACTAAAATGAATTATTGGAAAAATCTTTCTCCATACATTCGAATGATGCAGTGATAATCTTAAGCATATGTAGGTGTGTTGCGTGAGTGATTGTACAAATGCTCAATGTTTCTTAACCAACCCTTGTATTTCTCGAGCTTTCAAGAAAATGGCTCCCTTCCTTATAATTCCTCCCAGAATGTGTTGCAACTCAAAAGTCGCGAGTGGTAGATCAACTACTGATAACGATTCAGTTACGTACCAATCACAATAAGGCTTTAATTTCTACTACGATGGTTTACATTCCCGTGCCATTTGATATTTTGCTGTTGCGGTTGGTAAAGAGACATGGAAGGCACACATTTGGCTTAAGTGGGCATGTGATTACAGGAGTGTAGAAAGAATGTTTAGAAAATCCAAAGAGTAGTTCATATGGAAATAGATTATTGCCCCTAAATAATAATCACTTACGCATATTATAAGATGGAAACCCAACGTAATTTCTTACATTATTAGACACTTCAACAGCAACACACTTATAAGCTGACCACACAAATAAGATATGCAATACATTTATATAGGTAGTGACACCTTTTCTAGACAAGCAACAACATTTAAAATAAAACCCGTGGCATCTTCAATTAACCTAATGTGGACCGACTCCCTAAGATAATATTTAAAGTGTAGCTTACCCCCACTCGGTAGGACCATATGGTGTTTGCAGTGTAGATGATACTTGATCATCCAAAAACAACGAACAAAAGCTCAGATTGGGATCTTGACTCGACTGTCACATACTGCTGCTTCAGTGTCATATCATAATTCCCAGAGGCCCACCGCGTGGACAAAGCAGGCCGAAGCGGCCACAACCACGCCTGCAAAGATGGGAGGAATCAGGAAATCCACGTTCGATTTCCCGACCAGATGAGCAGGCAGGCATATGACATCTCCCGGCTTATCCAACGGCAACCTCATATACTTCCCTTGAAGGTCATCGCACGCCAGAGAGAATTCTGTAAACGATGACAAACCGGAAGTGAATGCCAATTCAGGGCTCACCGACGCAACTGTCACTACTGCTGCCAGAAATGTTGTCCAGAAAATGGTGTATACAAAAAGTGGTTCAAGAATAAAGCTTATGCATCGCCCCGCGCATGCTTTCAATCCTCTGGAAAGATTCCATAAAACTCCCGAAATGTTTGCAGGTAAAGCCATGGTGGATCCCTCAAGTTCTGCTGCTCAGGATGGTTTGATTATCCTCAACTGTATACGAGCCATAAGCTGAAGCCTTCATACCTAATGGACGGCCCGCTTCTTGAGAAAATTAACTTCCTGCAAAAACGGCGAATCAAGATTCTTTATAGCTTCAAAAGATGAAAAATCCAAGGAAATTTACAATCTGTAAATCAGTCTCTCCAACATAAAGAAATGAGAAAATTATCCCGCATATCTCTTTCCTAAATGAATAACCTAGTTTTGTAAATTTCAAACGAAAACAATCGCTCTTTCATCCAAAATTTCCTCTGTAAATTTATTATTGTCCTACTTCATACAACAATAATGGTAAGCTTCCTACAATCTTCAATCCCTTCTCTACTCATGTTCTCAGCATGCCTTTCTACCGACAGTTTAAAGGCCCGACCACCCAAAATAGTACCAAAAATATCTTTAACGGCCTTCCGACAAATTAAAGTGACTTTTCATCGTTCGAATTCTCCGCCGCTGGTTCCAAATTCTTTGACAGGATAAATCTAACAGTGTTACGTGATTGAATATAAAATAAAATCAAGATTTAACATAAGTTGCTACCAAGAAATCCGCGAGGCTTTTGATTCTAATTTTAGCCTATTGCAAATTCTACAAAAGTGGGATTTCATTTGGTCCAATTGCAATTTCCTAAAAGAAATTTTGCGTTTCAACTTGATCTCAGGAGATTTTCAAAAATCAAAGATTCCAATATTCCGATGGCAATTCCGCCGATGAACTGAATTTAAATTTGATCTTGTTCGAATTTCTGTATATAGTTTCGGATTGGTAGTAGTTTTCTAAAAGAATTTTGAAATTCACGGGTTCTTGCCGCAAATTCTTTAAGAAACTTCAAAGAAACCAAATTTTAAGCTCTTTAACACGCCAATACCTAGAAAGTTCTGATTCCCTGCCGGGTAACTCAAAATCGAAAGAATTGCAAGCATCGTTTGGATGCCAGAAAACGAGGGAAGACGTTTTTCCAAAGCAAACAGATGCAGAGCTCAAAACCTAACGGATTTTCATGGCTAGGAAAATTAATACAATTGAAGGAAGAAATTTACCTGTGAAATCAATTTAGCAGCACCGTTAGTAGGCTATTGAAACTGGATCGAACCGGAGACCTCCTCTGTACAGAGTGACGGGAGCCTTCCAGAAAAATTCTACCGCAAGACTCGCGTCCTCCACAAACGGCCTTATGCGACCTAGCTTTTAAATGGTTGCAAGTCTGGGGTTCGGGGATAACGCCAAAGTTGACCACAGGAGTACAGAAGGGCCCCGCTTAGATTTACAAGGCGGTCTTAGTAATAAAGTGAACGGCGTTGTAACTTTGTTGCCGTCCCGACTCCCCCAATCTAGAGAAGCAATCAAATAAAATTTCCGTCCGGTTTCCCGAGTTGTGGAGTGGTTATGGTTTCCGTCATCGTGTCAGACGGACAAAAATTCCGATGTCATATGAAGGGCTTATATTTCATTAAATAAGACGACGATACCTCTCCGTGGAAGAGGGATTAATATACACCTCACAGAAAAGTAATTTTATAATTTTGCGCGGAAGATATTTCACGTAATTTTCTTTTACATAGATGTTGCCATATAAAGAAGATCAAATGTTCTGATTGGTTCTACACTGAGGTATATTCTCGCGAAAAGAGTTTGGAAGTGTAGCGAAGAACCCCAATACAACGTCACACCGGCCCGATTTCTTTTTGTGCGGGGGCGGACAAGTCGCTTAGAGAAAAGCCGAGGGTTAGTAGAATCCATGAGAAGACAAACAAGAAAATATGAAGGAGCAAGCCATGTCAACGACGAAATGATTATACATTATATGTATTTGAGGAAAATACAAGAAGATACAAGAAATATGCATGATGTAAATATGTAGTGGATGATGTAACGAAAAAGAAAATCAAGTAATTATGAATGCGTTGTTCTTTTATAAGAGAGTTGGAAACAACTAATAATTGATCGATCATCCCAATAATATAATTGTGATCATGCTTGGTTGAGAGTAGATTCGATATATAAAATCTATAGAGATTAATTCCTAAGGTTTCATTTGAGTGGGTAGAGAAGTGTGTAATTCATGTTTCTTAAAGGCATGGTAGTAATGATATTTAGAGTGGGTAGAGAAGTGTGCAATTCATGTTTCTTAAAGGCACGGTAGTAATGAATGATATAGGGAGTGCATGTTTTGATATATTTTCTATCATTGTGTTGGAGTTTTGGTCAACAAAAATACTTATGCGACATTGTTATTGTCTTCTCCACATTAAAGTGTCTTGCATCTCTACTATAGTATACGTCTCAAATCATCTTCTCATGTTCTCTTGAAGGAACACCAAGATGGCTCAAATTATCCAAAAGTCCATTATATGGGTGGAAGTCTGAAACTTGTTTACGGATTACTAGTGTCTAGTATGTAGCAACAAGATTGAGATCTCTATCATAATGTCATAATGTCGGGGACACTCTGAAATCCCATGTCCACAAGAACTGAGGATTATGGTCAATGCCACAATTGGAGTATGGTTGAGGCAAACTGCAACTCAATTTGTGTTACCCTTCTTTCACTTGATGTTTAGAGGAAATTGTCGAAGGTACATGAACCACTTCTTATGGTAGTCATTCTACAACTTGTCTTGCGTCTACATAGATCATAGAGGCCTATTACTGGTATGGATGATTGTTTCTTTTCCTAGAATATAGTGCTTCTACTGCCAAAAGGTCCGGACCATGGAGAAAATCTCTTTGTCATAGGTGGGGTATCTATGAATCATGTCAAAGTGTGTCTCGATGTGATATGTCATTGGATGTCCATGTTATGTGAGCCTTGTACCAATGGCATAATCTGAAGTGTCTTTGTCCATTTTGAATAGTTGTTGTAGATCTAAAAGAATGAGGACCAACACCATGTTGAGGCAATGCTTCAGTGCCTCAAATGCTTTCTATTGTGCTTGGGCCAAGCAAACTTGGTCTTGGCTTCATCCTTGGTCACTTGGATCAAAGGCCAAGCAAGATGAGATAATATCGACATGAACTTGGAGTAGAATTTGGTGAGGCCCAAGAAGCTAGGAAGCTTTATTAGTGTTTTAGGGGTGGCCCAATGATGGATGACTTGGATCATCACTGGATTTACATTCACACCAAACTCATCCATGATGTATTAGCCCAGATATTGGATCCCTACATGTCAAGTGAGCACTTCTCTATGTTGTTGTTTGGCTTGTATCGTTGTTTGTTTCCCATTTGGTTGGAATCTCAATCTTGGGTTTGGTCCTACCTATAGTGTATTTCCTAGCATTGGGAGTAATAATGTTTATGGGGGGGCTTATGTCCCTAGTGTTGTGTGTTGAAATATTATAATTGCAAAGAGTATTCTATTTATTATTGATGTATTAGATCAATCCCCTTTTGTGGATTGATCATGTCGGATATTGTAAATGGCCAAATCCCCTTTTGCGGATTCGTCAAACCCTAATTGTAATATGCAAAATGAGAAGTCGGCCCCCAGAATAAATTAAACTGGTTATAACCACCCAGAAAGAGAAGTCGGCCCTGCCAATGAAAAGACACGTTCTTTCATCACTTGCCAGATTGTATAAATAAAGGAGGCCAGTGCCTCATTTGTTCACTCACTCACTTGATCATCCAGAGCGCAAGTTTGGAGCTGAAGTTGGAGAAGAAGCAAGAGAGAGAGTCGCATTACTTGGGAGAGGACTTTCTACAATGTTTGGTTTGTTCTCTTGGCATTGTATTGGTTATCTATATTAAGGAAGTTTTTATTGGGTTTTCTCCCCCATGAGGGTTTCCTGGGACAAATGATGTGTCTCTTGTGATTGTGTATTTCTCAGTGATCCTATCTATGTTATGGTTATCTAGTAAATTGAAAAGAAACCTAATAATAGCTTAAACCTTAACATGGTATCGGAGCTAAGCTGAAGAGAGCATCTTTCACAAGAAGAAGAAAAGCGTCATTGTTGTCATACATGAAAATTAGGGATTTTTATTGAAGAAGATTTCATCCCAAAAGCCAACTAGAAAAGTGCGTTGTACCTCAAGGAACTCTTTGGCATCTTCAGCGCACCTTTTCAGTAGCTAGATCTCCCGGAAAGTGAAACCCTAGTTTTCACCAGTACCAGAAGTACTAGAAAACCAGAAGTACTAGGAAACCGGAAGTACCAGAAAACCAGAAGCACCACTCTAGAAATTCGTTGATCAAGTTTGAAGGGGTTAAAGTTGGATTTTCTGAAATCTTACCACACCAGGCTACTCGCCTCAGCCAAGCACACCTCCTGATAGGTTCAAAAATCAATTTTGAGCACTTTCATTTTTTTGTCATTTTCCTAGCTCCAGGTAAAAATGTTTGCAAGCACTTAAGCTTGTTGACAAGCTAGAAGGTGTGGAAAACTTTCTTGCATAGAAGTATAGTATTAGACTCATTCTTGAAGAGAATGACCTAACAGGATTCATTAAAGAAGATGTACCAGAACCCGTCGATGTTGCAGCTAAAGCAAAACACCAAAAGGACACAATTAGGGCCAAAAGAATCATTGCAGATTCTATCAAAGATCACTTGATTCCTTAAGTGTAGTCAAAGAAGACTCCAAAATAAATGTTTGATGCCCTAACCAGATTATATGAAGGAAAGAACATAAATCGGAAGATGAGTCTAAGAACTCAACTCAATAATATAAGAATGCAGAAAGGAGAATCAATCCAGGAATATTTCTCCAGAATATCACAATTCAAAGAACAATTAGAAGCAATTGGAGATATTATAGATGAAGACAAACTCATAATGACAACCCTTAATGGTCTCACAAGACCTTGGGATGCATTCATCCAAACTATTTGTGCCAGCAAGGAGAAACTACAATTCGACAGTCTTTGGGAATAATGTATTCAAGAAGAATCAAGAGTAGCTAACCGAGAAGCTTTACTATCAAGAGATGAAGATCAAGCCCTAGCTACTCAAACTAAAGGAGGAAGAAAGAAGTCTTACTTACAGAAATAAACTCATAAAGAGTCTCACCCCCAAAACAAATTCATACATAAAGAATCTCAACCAAGGAGATTCTAGAAGTTTCAGAAAGGAAAAAGAAGAGAAAGAGATTTCTCATCCTATCAATGTTATCATTGCGACAAGATGGGACATATTACGAGGCATTTTCCAGCTAGACGAGAAGAATACAAAAAGAAAAACAAGAGGTATCATGCCCATGCATTTGAAGATGAAGAGCCACCCACAAAGATGATAAAAGAACGAATTGAAGACTATGTCTTAATCTCGGCCCTCTCAGGATCAATATTACCTGGTGAGGACACTTGGCTCATTGATAGTGGTGCTTCCAAGCACATCACATGTCAAAGAGACATTCTCTCTTTCCTTTCATAAAATAAGTTTTCTCAAAAATTTACACTTAGAGATGATTATCAATACACTATCAAGGGAGTAGGAGAATCAAATTACAAGCTTAATTCAGGGACTCCAATGAAGATGAAGGATGTACTATATGTACCAGGTTTGACAAAGAACTTACTCTCCATGTCATCTTTAGAAAAGAAAGGCTTCAGATTTGCCTTCATAGATGGAGAAGTTCTTATGTGGACCAAAGGAAAAACCATGGAAGAACCAATTGTTATTGGAAAATAAGAAGGTGGCTTGTATGAGCTAAAGGGTCACTCAAAAGTAGCCACGACCCACTCCATTGAGAATCCATGTGAACTTTGGCATAGAAGATTAGCCCACATCAATTACAAGGCATTACCTTATGTAAGAAAGGCATTCACAAGTCTACCAGAACTAAAGGTTGACCATGAAGGTGTGTGAAATGGATGTGCACAAGGGAAGAACATCAAGAACCCTTTTTCGAAGAGAGACAATAAAGAAGAAGGAGTCTTAGAATGCATTCACTCAGATGTTTGTGGCCCAATGCCATCATCCTCCACCAATGGGTATGTATACTATGTATCTTTTATTGATGACTATTCTCATAAAACCAGGGTTTACTTTTTGAAATCAAAATATGAAGTGTTCAGTAAATTCAAGGAATTCAAAGTCTTGATAGAGAATCTTTTTGAAAGAAAGATCAAGATACTCAGGTTAGATAATGGAGGAGAATACACCTCAAAAGAGTTTGTAAACTTTTGCAAAGATGTCAGGATCAAGAGGGAGCTCACCACTCCCTACAATCCTCAACAAAATGGAGTAGCAGAAAGAAATAGCAAAACTATAATGGAAGCAGTGAAGACCATGATCCATGATCAAGATCTTCCAATGTGCTTATGGGCAGAAGCAGCAAAAACAATAGTATATGTACTAAACAAATTGTCCCATAGTGCACTTGGGTTCAAGACCCCTGAAGAGATTTTCTCCAGAAAGAAGCCAAAAGTAAGCCATCTTAAAATATTTGGCTGCCCAATATTTGCACATATTCCAAAAGAGAAGAGAAATAAGCTGGACCCTTCAGGAAAGAAGGAATATTTGTTGGATACTGTGAGGTCTCCAAGGCCTTCAGATTTTATATACCAGGTTGGCATCATATTGAGATCAACAGGGATGTAACCTTTGATGAATATGCAACACTCAAGAAATCAAGAAGATGCCATCTTGAAGAAGTATATGAAGAGGAACTTGTAGCTCCCAGAGTTGCAGAACCAGTGAGGGAAGTCATAACTTCCCCTGATGAGGAAACTCTAGAAGATCATGACATAGTAGAATTTCAAGAACCTCCCTAGATGACAATCTCCCATAAGAGAAAGCCAACTTGGGCAAGGGAACTTATTCAAGATGGAGAGAAGTATGGTGTCCGCAAAGGAACCATGAGACAAGTGAAGAAACTTAAGACATTCTCCAGTTACATGGCTTTGATATGTGATCTCTTAGAGAAGGATCCTACCTACTTTGAAGAAGTCATTCATAAGAAAGAATGGGTAGATGCCATGACAGAAGAATACCAATCCATCATAAAGAATGATGTATGGGAAATAGTTCCCAGACCAAAGAGCAAGGATGTGGTATCCTCCAAATGGATTTTCAAAATAAAACATGTTGCAGATGGAAGTATTGAGAAGTATAAAGCAAGGTTTGTTTCTCGTGGATTTTCTCAAAAGGAAGGCATTGATTATGAAGAGACATTTTCTCCTATAGCCAGATACACTTTGATCATAACCATCATATCCCTTGTAGCTAAGATGAAGTGGAAGTTACACCAGATGGAAGTGAAAACTTCTTTCTTGAATGGTGTCATTAAAGAAGAAGTGTATATAGAACAACCTCAATGATTTGAAGTTGAAGACATGAAGACTCATGTCTGCAAGTTGAAGAAAGCTCTATACGGATTGAAGCAAGCTCCTAGAGATTGGTATGGAAGGATTGGCAGTTTTCTGACGAGCTTGGGATTAACCAAGAGTAAAGTTGATTCTAACCTTTACTTCAAGGTTATGAATGATGAGCCTGTTATATTGTTGCTGTATGTGGATGACTTATTCTTAACTTGTGAAGAAAAACTCATCACTGAATGTAAGAAGAAGCTCGTTGCAGAATTTGAGATGAATGACCTTGGTCTAATGCACTGTTTCTTAGGTCTTGAGGTCTAGTAGAGCCCAAAGAGGATCTTCTTTAACCAAGGGAAGTATGCAGTTGAAATACTAAAGAGATTTGATATGTTGGAGTGAAAGTCCATGAATACACCCATGGAAACCAAGTTGAAGCTCCTAGTTGACACTTCATCGGAATTGATTAATGCTACACTGTACAGACAAATCATTGGATCGTTGATGTATCTGATGAACACCGGGCCAGATATATGTTTTTCCGTGAACACCTTGAGTCAGTTTCTAGTACAGCCCAGACGTGTTCACCTGGTTACTGCAAAACATGTGATGAGGTACCTTAAGGATACATTAGATTGTGGTCTCAGTTATGATGGAGATCATGACTTCAGAATGAGTGGTTACATTGATTCAGATTGGGCTGGAAGTGTCTCTAATAGAAAGAGCACTTCAGGATGTTGTTTCAGTCTGGGGTCAACCATGATCTCATGGAAGAGTAGGAAGCAATCAAGCATTTCTCTCAATATGGTAGAATAAGAATACATTGTTGTATGTTCTTCCAGTTGTGAATCCATATGGATTCAGAAGTTGTTGATAGGTCTATTCGATCTAGAGATGGAAGAAACCATGATCCTATGTGATAACCAGAGCTGCATAAAGATGACAGAGAAATCTGTGTTCCATGACAAGTCAAAACACATAGAGATCCGATATCATTACATCCGTGATATGGTGCAGAAGGGAGCCATAAAGCTCCAATATGTTAGCACAGATGAACAGGTTGCTGATGTGTTGACCAAGCCTCTATCTCGTGTAAAGTTTGATCACTTTCAAGATAAGCTTGGTGTAGTCCGAAAGTACGTCCCTCGAAAGGGGGAGTAGTGATGTGATGCTAGCCTAGTGCTGTGATGCCAACTTCATGTTGATGATGTGCCAGCCTTGTGTTTTGATGATGTGCCAGCCTCGTGATGTGATGATGTGCCAGCCTCATGCTATGATGATGTGCCAACCTTGTGTTGTGACGATGTGTTTCTAGCCTCGTGCTGTGATGCCAGCCTCGGGCTGATGATGATCTGTTTCCAGTATCATACTGTGATGCCAGCTTCGTGTTGATGATATTGTGTAGCCATCTTCGTGCTGTGATGCCAGCCTCATGATGAAGACTCTCAGCCTAGTGCTAATGGTGATGATACTCCAACCTTTGTGCTGTGATGCTGTTGTTATTGATGATGATGTATTAGTGTTATACTAATCCATGTTGATGCAGATGATGATGCCATTCCATCTCCCTGCTATGAATGATGATATTGATGATGAGAAAAACTTTTGATGATTTATACATATGCCAATTAGTGTCCTAGATGTTGTTGATGTTGTTTCCCTCTCTCTCTCTCTCTCCTGATGATGTTGTAGAATACCCTTATTGTTGAGGGGGGGTGTTGAAATATTGTAACTACAAAGATTATTCTACTTATTATTGATGTATTAGATCAATCCCCTTTTGTGGATTGATCATGTCGGGTATTGTAAATGACCAAATCCCCTTTTGCGGATTGGTAAAACCCTAATTGTAATATGCAAAATGAGAAGTCAGCCCCCAAAATAAGTTAAAGTGGTTATAACCACCCAGAAAGAGAAGTCGGCCCTGCCAGTGAAAAGACGCATCCTTTCAACACTTGCCATATTGTATAAATAAAGGAGGCCATTGCCTCATTTGTTCACTCACTCACTTGATCATCCATAGCACTAGTTTGGAGCTGCAGCTGGAGAATAAGGAAGAGGGAGAGGCACATTACTTGGGAGAGGAATTTCTACAGTGTTTGGTTTATTCTCTTGGCATTGTATTGGATATCTATATTAAGGAAGTTTTTGTTGGGTTTTCTCCCCCATGAGGGTTTCCCAGGATAAATGATGTGTCTCTTGTGATTGTGTATTTCTCAGTGATCCTATCTATGCTATGGTTATCTAGAAAATTGAAAAGAAACCTAATAATATCTTAAACCTTAACATTGTGTCCTTTTCACCACTTTAATGAGAAAAAGAGGGGCACTTGCAAGTCTAGTTGGGCTTGCTAGATAGGACAGAGGTTAGTGTATGAATCAAACAATTCAATCACATGAAATAAACAAACAACTAAGCTAATAAAAACTAAAGAAATAAAACTAAAATGCATGAGGAAATTAGAACCAAAATTAATCAAACAAATGACCAATAATCATGCCACCAATGGAGAAGTATATTAGTGGGAAAACGCCATAGAGAAAGGGGGACTTATGGATCCCCTCTTCCTCATTGGGAGGGCTCTTGAGTACCCTATGTGAGAGATCTTCTTACAGATGGTAAACTAGAAAACAAATGGTGAAGAAATCCAAGCTTATTCTCTCAAGAGGTGAGGTGAATAGCTTAATGAGATGTTGCTAGTATGCTCCAAGAAGAAAAGAGGTTCCTTGAAGGAGAATAGAGGCAACATAACAATACAATGATATTCTTGAATTCTTAGTGCACCCATGGCCTCTTTTTATAGCATGTCTTTGAGGAAATATCGAACCGGTCTTTAGTGTGAAAAAGGGGCCCTTTAGGTCACCCTTAGGTCTTTAACCAACATCCCATTCGGATTCAGCTCAGATTTGAGGGTCAAATCAAGTTGGTATCTGGTCCAGAAGTGGGTGAGGGGCCAATAAGAACCATAAATGCATCGTTCACAGGTGCGTGCAACTTTTCTTGTACATAGTCGTGCATCGGATGCATGTGCACTTTAATGACTTCTTTGGCCTGCACATGTGCACATGCTTCCTTTAGTGTTTCCGTGCATGTCAATTTTTTGACCAGTTGTATATTTTGTGCCTTTAGGAAATGCATTTTTGGGGCTACAGGTGAACTAATAGGTGTTTGGAGATGTTGTATTCTTGTAACCATTTGTGGACGAAATTTCAGTGATAACATATGCCCCCTTATTTGTGAGGTTAGGAGCATACGTTTAGCCAAAATACATCAATGTTTCTTCTATTGAGAGTACCATTGTAATAAATAGTGTTGATAGGAACTACAAGAGAAATCTTTCGGAGGGAGAGGGGAAACTGTGGGAACCAAACCTTTCTCTAGGTATGGAAAAATAAAATCTGTATACAAACGAGGCAGGCATGCCCCATGCTTGTGTCATGCAACTCAAAAAATGTATGACAATAAATGAAGTTGTATGTTGATGTAGATAATTGCAGCGCCCTCCAGGGCGGTTTGATAATGGAAGATGAAATTTTTTATGGTGTACATACTCTGAACAGAGGCAAGGACGACTGTAAGAAGTGTTGATGACTCGTAGGCATTGATGGCCTAACAAATTTAGAGGTCTTCGACCAGTATAAACCAACTGCAATAGTCGCATAGTAAGACCCACCGTAACATGAGAGTGTGTTGAATTCGAAGTCATGGGGTTCAACGACAACAGAGAGCAATGATGGTTCTCACTGTGTCATCTGAGACTCCCCATTCATAAAGGAAATGAGAGTCAAGATATTGTCGCCCTTCTGGAAACTATGTTGATGTCGACAGAGAGGGAGACGCGACTCCAAGAAGAAAAAATTCTTCATGAAATCCATTGGATAAGATCAAGAACTGATACGGAACATGGACAAAGTCAAGATATGGTGAGACGCAAGACTTCCCTTGGTTTGGGATATATGTGAGGGATGATTGGAAGCAATCGTGAAACTGGATCTAGCATTAGGAAGATGACTAGACGTGGGTTAAATTGTGTCAGAGGCGTGACAAAGTGGAAAAAATCAGAGATCAAAGGTACATGGACTATGGGATACTCGTGGTTTATGGACAATGTCAACAGGAGTAGAATATAATTAATGCCCCAACCAAGGGAAACATGGGTTTCTTTTCCAGGAAAAGAAGGTTTCCAAGGGTGACAACAAAAAGATATGTAAATGCTAGAAACAAAGGCTTTTTACAATTACCAAATGAATAAAGAATAATTTGGGATGAGTGTATAGATACAAAAATAGGTGTCCCAGTGCAAGATGGCTTGGCTTGTGAGGGTGCAAGTTGCGTGGATAACTGGTGGAGGGTGGGGGCCCCATGGGTGGGTTTCTGTATGAGGTAAATGAATGGAGGACAATCTGCAGATGGGAAAACTGATTGTGGAGGAAATGGAAGATTAATGATACTGTGGAGGGGTAGTCAAATGTGAACCGTGATGAGATAACCTGGGAGTCCATTAGGAAAGATAGCAAAATGAGGAGAAGGAGTATGTGTCTGATTCTCAGAAATGCGTAAGACTATCAGGACTCTCATCCCTAGGGGGTGAAAGCAACATGAGTTTCAAAGTTCCAAGGGGGACTATGAATGGGACAAATCAGGTGGGGAAGAGTGCTACTGGGTGATAGTACCGAAATGCAGCGGAGGTGATAGTACTACAGAGTCAAATGTGAGGATTCTAGTGGAAAATGTCGGTGGGTGTGACTGGGATATGCAATTAATGTTCAGAGGGAATGATTACATGCCAGTGTTGATCATATACTTGAAGGGGCTACGCTGGATTTTGATGACCAAGTACCTGCACACATTAAAACTAAATACCCGACGTGAACAATATATGAAGGTAAAGAACATATAACAGATATTTGATAATTTTGAACATGAGCATGCATACCTGAACATGATGTGAGAAAAATGCTCCCTCGAGGCCGAGTATGGATGGTGACTCGAGGAATGTGACTGTGTAGGTGGCGAGACCCTGATCTCATGGCTTAAGACAGATCAAAAAATAGAGGCTTTGAGCTCTTGTAACTGAGTGTGGAAGTTTGGAAAAAGGGAGTATATATAACTGTGGGGTCCAAAATGCCAACTCGTTTGTACCTACTTCCATAGTGAGTTGATGAGAGGATTCTAGAGGAGATTTGGATATTATGGGAGTTCGATCCGAATGATCTAGGATTTGTGAGAGCCAGGTTAGTGGTCTCATCCTCCTACATAGTAGATAGGTTCTAATTTCTAGGTAGGGTCGTATGGATGTCCGTACTAGGGGTTTTTGTAGGGGTGGGCCCACCAATCCGTGAGAGAAGGAAGGATACCTGCGCTGAGATGCGCGGGTATAATTACCTCTCTCGCACATGATGTGCGACTGTGTTGAACACAGACGCGCATGGGGAGTGCGTTGGTGGGAAAAACAGGTGCGCATTTGGTGCACGCCTGTTCGATTTATAGTTGCGCACTATGTGCAGCTGTCACTCTGACAGCTGTGCATCAGTGCACAATTGTGTAGAGAATAGATGCACATGAATGTGCACCTGTGGGTGTGACAAATGCGCATTTGGTGCACATCTGTTTCTTCGACAACTATGCATTTGTGCACATCTGTGCGAAGAACAGGTGTGCATATGTGCGTGCCTGTTGAGGGTGACAGCCGTGCACTTGAGGCAAAGCTGGGTTTTGTTTTTGAAAAAACTTTTATTTTTTGAATATTTATGTTGATGAATGATCATGGATGATCAAGTGTTGTTTGTGTGAATGCAGGTGATCAGTTCAGTATGCCATTCCATTGGAGAGAGAAGGACTGAGAGTGCCTTAGGGAGGCGGTGAGAGAGGAGTCGGGCCTTCGGAGACCTTTGGCAGCCTATGGGCTACTCAAGTTCTTCGACTGCCCATTGATACGGTCCCAGGAGTACCTGTTTCAATGGTTGATCATATGTGGAGCATTGATTTGTAGTGATTCATTGTGCGGGGGAAACAGATGACATTCTCAGCAATGGAGGATGTTTATTTCTTGACAGGGCTTCCTTTTCGGGGAATGGCCCTACCTGTTGATCCCCAGTTGCCAGGGGATGTACACTTGGTAGATTTGGTACGAGATTATTGTTCAGAGACAAACATTATGTCAGGTTCGGTTGTCTGCATCGAGGCGATGGATGCTCTCTTGCATCAGTGCATCACAATGATGATTGTGAGGATCTACGGATCCTTAGCGACTTAGCGGATCAGTGGTGGTCAACTGAGGATTATGCAGAGGGTATTGGATGGAGATCTTTTCGCATGGGGCTTGATGTTGCAAGCCTAGATGATGGGGAAGCTTAACCGGTGTCAGGCCACTGACTCCGGTGAGTTTTCCTTTGGATATATCTTAGTGGCATGGTTTTTGGAGAGGGTGCCCATGTTGCGCCCTAGAGTGTTGTTACCAGCTGTTGGGGCATGAGAGCCATGAGTGATGCGGTGGGCATTGATTTTGATACGTCATGGAGGGGGAGAGGGTGGCCACTATTTTACGGCCACCCTAGCACATGTGTGGTGTCATATGTCGTAGATCATACTGTAGTTCCCATATGGTGGGATGGACTTCTGATATGACCCGAATATGGTTTTTCCTCCTGGAGAGGATTGGGACCAGAGAGGTATGTTGGTGTTTTTATGTTTGGTGATTTTGATAGTATAGCATATGTGTATATGTATGGATGTTGATTATATATTTGTTTGTGTTTTTACAGATGTGGGGCAGAGAGGCCGAGAGGTGGAGTTGGTTGGAAAGTTGGCTCGTTCGGGGTCAGTCAGACCGTCGCGAGTAGAGCCGCGGGTGGGGGAGTGATGCTGGAGGGACGAGGCCGGTGCAAGGCCAGTGGATGATGCTAGAGCCGATAGGAGGCACAGATTTGACGATCCAGGTGCAGGGCCATCGCATGCACCTCAGGGAGAGGCCGATGGGGGGTTAGAAGATTTTCGACAGCGGTTGGAAGTGGTTTTGTAGGGTGTGCCCGAGGGCATGTGGTCCGATATCCAGGACGAGTGAGTCCCGGAGTAGTGTGTGGGTGGCCCTGCAGAGTTGTGGACCTTGGTCCGGAGAGCAGCTGTAGCGGCAACAATGATGACTGGGTGACTGCCCGTTGTACCTAGAGGACCCCCAGCTAGTGGGGCATCTCCAACAGATAGAGGACCTGGTGGTGGCACTCTGGAGGCACCATGAGTGCTATGTTTTATATTTTTGTATTTATATAGCCCTGTGAGCCCATTTTGTATAGGGTAGTGTGACACCCATTTTGTACCTATAGGGGTGAGGGGGCTCACTTGCTTACGGGCGATGTATATTTTGTACTTTTTTGTAAACATTATATATATACATGTTTGAGATCTTTGTGATGTTTACATGTGATGATATTTTTTTATATGTTTTGATGATGTCTAATCTATATGCTATGACATACTTGTGATGGTTTATGTATGTTTGATGGTGTCATGATGTGATAAATGCCATTCTAATACTATGTTAGCCATGTTATCTTCTGTTTGATTAAATTTTCGTGGAATATGTGTAAATGTAATCAAATCAAAATGTTGAGATAAGAGTCTAACTTGCAGGTATTTGTGAAAGAGGCAAGGATTGTGAACACGATATACATTTTTGAGCTGCAGGATGACAAGCTGAGAATCTAATAAGATGCTAAGGTGATGAATGTGGCAGTGACTAGCCTCGACGAGGAGGCCAATGATGGATGTGTATTCTACTTGGTTGTTGGTTTTTGAGCCCAAACATATTTTGCTAGAGTGGAGCAGTTCATGTGAGGGGGTATAGAGGGCCCAAGCAACCGAAGTGAGATTCTGTGTCCAATCTCTAGCTCTGTCAGCGTACCGATGTGGTAGGCTGATGGAGGAGACATAATTTTGGAATTATGGATAGGTGTGTGGGTTATAGTTCAGACAGAGGCGCAGTGGGCACACAATGCGTAGTGAACAGAAGACCTTTGGGAGAAATGTGCGTAGAATGCACAGTAAACATTAGTGTTGTGGGCGCACAATGCTCTGAATGCGCGTTTGTGGGCCGAAATACCTGCGCATGTTCTGATATGTGTCGGGGGGGGGGGGATTTTAAGTGGAATTCTCCTCTTCCAGCTCCAAACTTAGCTCTTTGCAAGTAAGACTAGGCTAGTTATGATCCTTGCAAGGAAAATGGGTCAAAAATAAGTGCTCAAACAACCCAAATAGGGAGGAAATTGATACCTTATCCCCAGTATGGTCGCCAATCTGTTGTGTTCTTTTCTCCACTTGAATTAGAAAAAGAGGGGCACTTGTAAGTCTAATTGGGCTTGCTAGATAGGGCAGAGGTTAGTGTATGAATCAAACAATTCAATCACATGAAATAAACAAACAACTAAGCTAACAACAACTAAAGAAATAAAACTAAAATGCATGAGTAAATTAGAATCAAAATCAATCAAACAAATGACCAATAATCATGCCACCAATGGAGAAGTATATTACTGGGAAAAAACCATAGAGAAAGGGGGACTTATGGATCCCCTCTTCCTCCTTGGAAGGGCTCTTGAGTCCCCTATGTGAGAGCTCTTCTTACAAATGGTAAAATAGAAATAAAATGGTGAAGAAATCCAAGATTATTCCCTCAAGAGGTGAGGTGAATAGCTCAATGAGATGTTTCTAGTATGCTCCAAGAAGAAAAGAGGTTCCTTGAAGAAGAATAAAGGTAGCATAACAATACAATGAGATTCTTGAATTCTTAGTGCACCCATGGCCTCTTTTTATAGCATGTCTTTGAGGCGATATCCAACCAGTCTTTAGTGTGAACGAGGGGCCCTTTAGGGCACCCTTAGGTCTTTGACCATGCCCCCATTCCGATTCATCTCGGATTTGAGGGTCAAATCAAGTTGGGATCTGGTCCAGAAGTAGGTGAGGGGCCGAAAAGAACCATATATGTGTTTTTCACAGGTGTGCATGGATTTTATTGTACACAGTTGCGCATCGGGCGCATGTGCGCTTTAATGGCTTCTTTGGCTTGCGTACGTGCGCGTGCTTCCTTTAGTGTTTTAGTGCATGTCATTTTTTTGACTAGTTGTATAGTTTGTGCCTTTAGAAAATGCATTTTTGGGGCTGCAGGTGAACTAATAGGTGTTTGGAGATGATGTATTCCTCTAACCATTTACGGACGAAATTTCAGTGATAACACCTAGCAGAAGTAATGTCTTTGGGGGCCCTTATTTCCCTGGGGATATTTATGTCTTTGGGGATCCTAGTAATTTTGTGGGTAGTAATATGGAGGGGCCTCAACATCCATCATGGTTGCAAGACACATCATATTTGATCTTGAATCCATTCGCTAATACACCATTGCAGTTTTTAGAAACATTAGATATTCTTGATTTATCACGATTGATGAATGACCACATTCAACACCAAACTTCATGGTTGACGATTCCCACAAAATTGTCATTGGATATTCCCAAATTTTATGGAAAACATGGGGAAGACCCCTTTATACATTTCATGACATACCACTTGCGGTGTTCCTCGAATGCATTGGTGGATTATAGTATACATTTGAGGCTTTTCCAAAGAACCTCGATAGGGAGAATTTCTAAATGGTATATTGAGTTACCAAGTGCCACATATCATGAATTTTCATCTTTAGACATGGCTTTCCTAACCCACTTCCAATTGTCTATTTGGTATGAGACTTGAACAAATATTTTGACGTATTTGCATAAAAACACCACCACACACATTTTCGATCATATTCATGAATGGAGATGACAGTGTAGGCTCATTCGAGCTAAAATTTCAAACTTGTAGCCAAATATATTGCTATGTTAGGGTTAGTTATTGAGGAGAAGGTGATCTTACATGCTCATCATCTACACTTGATTTATTCAAAGTTAGGCACATTGTATGACATAATTTCTGATGCTTTGAGGCCATCAACAGATCCAATTAGACCTAGCCTGGAACCCTATGATAATGGTTGGTTCTATATCCAATTCTTATGTTGGCTAGTTGGTTGGGAAGATTAGTCAATTGTCTATCTCTGAAAGTCAATCAGATACTTCACCCATGACTCAAACTACTAGGGTACTTATTTATACCTCTAAGGTGAATTCAGTCTAGTCCACACAAATGAAGAATACTCAACAACCTAAAGGAAACAATAAGAAAAAAAATAAAAACTCTTTGGTTGAGCAAGGGATTGTGCAAACCCAAAATGATTCCACTAGAGGCACTAAGGAGAAGAAGAAGGTTAAGTTTCCCTACAATATTTGTGGTGGAGACTATATTTACTCACTAGTATCCTTGAATGGATGAGATTCATCACTATTTTTCCTAGTAGTGAGCTCCCTAGCAACCTAAACCCATTCCCTCCTTAGCAGCAATAAAAGGTTGCAAGAAATCTTGCACTTTTTTAAGGGGTCACATTAGGTAACCCCCAACAAGGGTGCACATTTTTGAGTGCTAACATTTACATGTGTGTTAGCTCTAAGGTTTTGGAAAGACCTTGTGCATGCGACAAGTTCTGCATGACGTGCACACCACAAGTTTTGTATCATGTGGTTCCAAGATTCAATGTTCGTCAACTAGTTTCTACTGGGCACACCAACCAATTTAGCACTACATGCAAGGACTTGTAAATATCACATGCATACCAAATCCTCGAAGATGAGTGTAATAATTATAATCATTTTTGTAACCGACTGATTGGTCATGGTTGAAATTGTTAGTGAGTTGGCAAGTTTGTTATAATTTTGATGCCTTTGTAATGATCTAAGGAATGCACACAAATAGAATAGAGACAAAGTCTTGTTCATTATGGTTGTTGGTTGATTGTAAATATTTTTTCTCTTTATCGGTTCATTTGTAATGGTTAGAGTAATGAAACATGAGAGAGAAAGTATATATGGAGGAGTTCACATGACAAGAGACCAAGAACCTGCAAATCAACCTAGAAAGATGGAAACAAAGGTACACATATTCATATTTGCATGAAATTTTCTTAGTTGATTTTCCTTTTTTATTACATGAATGGATAAAGAGACAGAGATAGATTAACTCTGTGTGGAAATCCCAAGAATTGTTGGTTTGGGACCAAGAAGTGGTAAATTGGTTGAAATATGTGGACAATAAGTGGGTTGGAGCCATCGATTTCCAATTTTTACATGTGTAATACCCCCTTTCTAAAACCCCTGATTATAAGTAATTAATCATGTTGATGATTGCCAAGGCATGGCATAAAAATATTGTAATTGTATTTCATTTGATTAAGAATACCAAACAACTAAATATAGGGGTGAAAATTTAAGTACTAGCCATGATACCATGAGAGGGAATAGTAAGGGGAAGATTAGGAGTTTCTATTAAGCAAAAGGACCCCAAGCCACCTTATTGAAATATCATTTTGAAATATTTAGATTATTTCCCTCAGCCCCTGATTTCAAGGAAAATCAGTTAATGAGGGAGGATGATAGTTGAACAACCAACTACCCCAAATGAATCCAGGTATAGGAGATCAGGTTAGGACAACATAAATTGTCAAATACAGGTACAACATATTACTAATTATACATCCCTAGATTGACCCCATGGGTCCCTTTTGACAGAAGAAAGAAGGACAGGTCAAGAACCTTCCTCAGAGATAGAGGAGAATACATGGGTGCATGCAAGAGAGGAGAATGGACAAGAGAACCAAGGAGAGAGAGCTCACATTTTTTAGTTTTGAGAGGAGACGAACTTGGAAATTTGGGTCTAAGAGAAAGACTTGTAGGACCATAAATCTTATGAGGAAGAAATAGTATAAAGTCATGGAGGCATGGTTGTACAAGCAAGCCCAAAAATATGAGAACCCAACCTAAGATGAGGAGGCCTTGAGCTTGATGCTAGAAGGAAATATGATAAACCTCAAAAAGGGATGAGCTAGGTGGGTGTGAGAAATTTTCTACCAATGGTAGTGTGAAGGAGAGTGGCCTTCCCTTACCTTATTTCCTTGAGAACCTGAGAAAGAATCCCCTAGTGGTAAAATGGCTTAGTATAGGGGTGGTCTGTTGTTGAATTTATAGAGTGAGTAGAGCCTATAGTTGGGTGGAAAGGCTTCTCCCCACAGTCAGTTGGATGATTAACTTCTTCACATAATATATAAGTATTTGTAAGCTCTATATGTAGAGTAAAATGAATGAATGTTTCCTATAATTACTTTTAAATGTGTAGGCCTGAATAGTAGTATCAATGCTTGTTTCATTGGCAAGTTCATGTATTTGAATGCCTGTAGATATGCAAGAATAGTGTAGGTCTTACACCCTTGAATATGAACATTTTATATCATTATGAGATAAAGGAGGTGAATACATCTATATGTTTTCCTATGCATAGTATATACACATGTCGTAATCTTCCTAGAAAAGGGAATAAAGAATTAATGGAAAAGGATATATATCGAAAGGCCAGGAAAGGCTAATGAAACTTTTCATTATTTCCCCTCTCCTTGACATAGATGGTTTGAGGGATATCAAATCCTTGTTTGGGTGTCGAGTAGCAAAAAATATCTTGAGGGAGCCAAATGCAAGAATATTTGCAAGAAAGTGTAGCAATCGAATGTGGAATTGCTAGGGCCAAAATAAGGCTCCATTGCAAATTCCCTGTGTGAATCAAAAGGTTGCAGTAATTGTTGATCCAGGGAAGAGGGTTCATATCGACTGTTCGAGGAAAAATGATCTACCATTGGATATGCTTGTGTGAAACAACAGGAAACAACAATTGTTAGATAAGTTAGGAGGATAGACGACAGTCGTCCGATCGTAGTCAGGTGAGTTGAATAAGAAGGTGAATCCAGGACTATCGGGCTATCGGATATCGGGCCCAGTACAAACTCAAGTCATCAACCTCATGACCTCCCGATAACCTGATACCCGATGCATAGGGTTACCACATGAGGTTCCAACCTTGTTCGAATGAGAGAGGTGATTTCATGGTGATGCTTTGTGCTAGCATGGCAGCTACAGTGTCATGGGTTGACACATGTCAACGTTTCTTTGTGGAAGGGTTAAATGGGCCCAAGTCCGGATAGGACCATTGGGTGGGATCCTTAAATATCAACTATTAGATATACATTATGATATATCTTGACCATCGATCTAGTAATCAAATCTCATGAGGGAGTCCAACACCTAGGGTATCGGAGTACCAGAACTCTGAGAAATTATTGCACATTGTTTTTCATTGGGAGAGCCCTGGTATCCTAGTATCCTAGTGGACCAATTATTTAGGACATCGGGTAATGGGGAAGCTTGATAGAGGGAGAGAGGTTCTAGTGAGGTTGATGCCCCAATGGCCCGGGATAGGTTCTACCCTTTCCCATAAGGTTTTTGCACAGAGAAAGTGACGTCAGGAAGACATCAGATGCCATCATCCAACCAGTGTGTCATGGAAAGGTGCCAACATCCTGTTGGGATAACCCTGGGAATGACAATGACGTGTACAACTGTGTCAGTCGAAGTGGGAGGTCCACATGTCACATGGTGGTAGTGCCATGATTCATGTTGATATGAAATATTTGGGAAGATATCCGTGGAAAAAAATAGGTGCCACCTATTGAGTGGTATGAGTGCCACATGTCATGCTAGGGGAAGACAATGGTAGGGCCATGTGTCATGATGGGTGGCTAGTTGTGGAAGCACCGCGTGACCAAAGTGATAACTAGAAAACCTAATCGAGCATTAGAGTCACTAGGTGGTAAATATTCGGTTCCTTGGTGGTTGATGTCCTGATACCCCGGTGGGATGATATTCTCGACGGGTTGGTACCCAGAGATGTTGGCTACCAGAGGTGTGACAGATGGATTATTCAGGTACAGATTAATCAGGGAACCTGATAAGTAGAGGGACCTGTGTGCCACATGGCAATGCCACACCAACAGTCACATCAATACTGAATGGTGACGTGTTGTGTCTTGTTAAGTCCACATGGAATAGAAAGTTTCATGGAGCCACGTGACAGTAAGGATACCTTTGGCCAATAAAGGCCCAAAAACTTTAAAAGGTCATAACTTTTGATCTAGAGCTCAGTTTTGAGAAAACTTACAGTCATTGGAAATCTCTTCATGAGTAGAAGATGATGGTGCCCTCGAGAAGAGGCTTCGATATGGTTGAGGAAAAGAGAAATTTTAATACCCCATCCATTAAAAAGGTACTTAGGGGGTTGGGTTCCTTACAACATGTGAAAGAAGGATATATCGTAGAGTTTTTTTTTTAATGCAATGAATGTTTTAGTAGTGTTAAAATAAATTTTGCGGTCGGTCCTAGAAGATGGTTGTTAGAATAAATCTCTATGTGGATCAAAATGTTATTCATGGATGTTGAAATTAATGCAGTTGCAAGAGCCATTCTCTTGAGGATGGAAAATACTTTAGATGTGGACTAGGGCCCCCAACACACTCCTGGGGTTTCTTGGTATGATACCAGGCAGTGAGAGCCATGGAAAAAGGCCCTTGTGAGGGCCCCCAGTAGATGATTGTGGTTCTTGGTATTGGACCAAGCAATAATTCCCTAGATGTGTCTAGGGCCTCTCGATGTAGTCCAAGGATTCCTTTCCCAGTGCTTGGATTTATCCTTGGATATGTTCCTTGGTGGTTGATATAAGTCCCTAGATGTGTCTAGGGCCCCTGGCTATGTTCCTGGGAATCCTTACTCAGTTCCTAGATTGATCCTTGGATGTGTTCCTTGGTGGTTGGTATAAGTCCCTAGATGTGTCTAGGGCCCCTGGATGTGTTCTAGGGAACCCTTGCTTAATGCATGGGTTGATCCTTGGTCTTATGCCTTGGTGGATACGACCCTAGATGTGTTTTAGGGCCTCGAGATGTGTTCTGGAGAAACCTGGTCTTTGACTAGGTAGATCTTGGTGTAATACCAAGATGTGTTGATGTGTGATCCTCTTCCTCTCTCCTGGGATGGTCCATGAGACCTAGGAATGTCTATGAAGATGGACATTACCACATTGTTGATGTGCCCCCTTATGCAGTGATGATAAAGTTTATAGGTCAATATGAGACTCATGTGGACATGTTTTTCCATTATGGAACCACCCCTTGACTTTATCTTAATAGGTACCCCCTTGTTGTTTTGCTTTCCCTCTTGGTTTATGTGATTGGGTTTTATTTTATGTGACTGGGGTTTATTTTATGTGATTGGGGTTTTTAATTAAATATTAATTGACATATTAATTAATATTTATATTAATTAAATGTCAATAATTAAATATAATCCTAATTACCCTAACCCCCCTTCCTAAATATAAATATAACCCTACCCTATTGCATTTCTACACACCCTCTCACTCTCTCCTCTCCCTATTTGTTGCAGTTACCTCAGTGACACTTCTCCCTACTTGTTGTGGCTACCTCAGTAACACTTCTCCCTCTTTTGGTGCGGCCTCCTGTTGTTTATCAGTTTCAGTATTCTGTGTTGGCTAGAAGTTCCCCTTTAGGGGTCTACTGATGGTTGATGGTTGGAGCTACCTCTTATGAACTATGAGGTGCCTTCTAGGGTTGTTGAGGTCACCTTCTAGAGTTGTTGGATCTGTTCCTATGGGTGCCAGATATCCTTCTAAGGCCACAGACCTGTGTATAGGTGTCGCGGCCTCCGTTAGGGCTCTCTCCTCTGCTGTTTGTATTTTATGGATCCCTTCTAGGACTCCCGTGTGGTGTGTTGAGTTCACTTTGGAGGGTTTTCAACTTGCTGTCCAAGTTTTCTGTTTTGGGTTTTTTACAGTATGCTAAGTGAATTGTTTGCTAAACTATTCAGATCTCTTTCATGTGCCTAATCACTGCTTATTGGAGGGTTTTTCTGCTAGGGTTATTATTATTAAGACTGAGGCTTTTATTGTTGTTTTCTTTGAGGGTTTCCTTCCATGGAAAAATTGTCCCACAATCCTCTTTGACAGAGATCAAACCCTAGAGGTTTGATCCATGAACCTAAACTAAAGTCTGAGCATATTCACAGAGGTTTACATTCACACATGTGACAGGTACATCTATCTTTGAATGAGGAGGTAAGCTAAAATTTATTTGTTCTTACTCAGAAATTTTATTTACTTCCAGATCTGTTTACACACTTTCTTCTTTATGTTGATCTAGTCAACAAATTTTTTTAAAGCATTTTGTTTTTTATTTTTTCCCTATTTCTAACATGGTTTCAGAGCATAGGGCGTGAAAAGAGCTCTTTAGTGACAAACTCTTGAGCTTGGGTAGATCCATTACTAAGGGATTGTTTTTAGTTCAACAATAAGATTGTATTATTATGTTTACAATATGACTCCCTCATTTAGACAAGGATATAAAAAGGGCCTATCCATATTTGACAAAAGTGAATCAAAACATAGGACTAAAATTTGGTGCAAGCTACACTAATACAATAAAACTGAAAGTAGTTGTGCACTGATATAACACTACGAGAAGTAGCTAGCTTTTATCTGCTACAACAATAATAGAAGTAGCTATCGATGCTCCGATAATGTGTGTAAGAGAGAGCGATTAGCTACTAAAGATAAACTTTGTCAAAATTATCATTGCAAACTTTTATAAACTTATACAAATTTCCAGTGAATAGTGAATTGCATATCTAGATTTATGAGGAAACTCAAAGTACAACATTCTTCATTTGAAATAAGCAAGACTCGTTCTTGTACTCTTTGATGGATCCATCGATCTGTCTAATTACATGAGTGGCAACTTCAAATGAGTCTAACATGGAAGGAGAAGTAGAAATATCATTTACACTAGAGTAAACTAGGGTTTTCTATGAGTACAAGGACCAAGGCTTCTGAACAAACCCCAAGGATATGTAGAAGAAAATTCAGTGGCAATGGGGAGGTTTCTGGTGTTGGCATTGGAATTAAAGTTTGTGTTTGCATATGGAGATGGAGAATACTAGGAAGGTCCAATCAACAACCTTTTGTTGACTATAAATTTTTACATTGGTGTAACCAGTCATATCTTTTCTCCCTAAATATCTATTGAATCTCATTATATTTGTTGTAATGCCACCTGTTATTGAGTGGTCCAATAAATGAACAGTTCTCGTTCAATGGTGAGCCCCAAAACCTTTTGTAATATGAGAAGACAAATCATTGATGAGCATAATCTCTGTCCTAATTGCTAGACATATAACCTACAGTCCCACAAATGAGATTCTCAGAGCACCTTGACCCTATAAATGGATTATGAGTGACTTTCTATTTCAAATTTCTAGCAATACCTAAGGTTCATGTGCCATTTTTCTTAGATGGTACTTACAACTGTTTCGTTTTGTGCTAGTCCATAAGTTTAATTTCTAGGAAGACAAATTTCCTGAACTTCTTTGCAGGAAGAATTTGATAAAGGAGGATTTGGAGTAGTTTAGAGAAGCACTGAAGAAGGATTTTTATAAAATCACAGAGAAAATAATACAGATCTTTTTTTTTTACTATACAAACATCTCCATTTTGAAATCCTATACAACAATGACTGTGTCATAGAAATTAATGTTTGTACTGATCCAATTTGTATTGTTGACATTACTAAGGACAAGGAGATTGAAGTTGTTTTCACATACTCAGTTAAGTGGGTGGAGACTTAGACTCCATTTGAACGACGAATGGATAATTATTTCAAGGTCCTCATCCTTGCCTCAACATTTGGAAATCCATTGAATCTCCATTATAAATACTTGTGTAATAGTTCTTATTCTGACTGGATTTCTTGCCACGATTCTCTTGCATTTTCTAAAGAATGACTTCATCAATTCAAGCATAGACAACAAACAATTGGTACAACAAGACAGTGGGATGATCTCTTGAGGATATGAAATTACTTGAACTAACATATACATGTCAAACATCTACATATACAGAATATGTCTTAGATAGCTAATATGTGGATAATATACTTGTCTATAGAAAAAATCTGTCAATTCTTCCACACGAATCTCTCGGAGCTTGCTTCAATTCGTGGGATTCTTTCCCATGGTTTACCTATATGTGGATAATTTGTTCCTCACTGGAGAGGAAAACTTTATAGCTCAGACTAAGAGGGAGCTTTCAAAAGAATTTGAAATGAAAGACTTGGGTCTTATCCATTATTTTCTGGGCTTAGAGGTGTGGCATAAACCAGGTGAGATTTTTTCTCTCATAGAGAAAATATATAGTTGATGTGCTCCGCAGATTTGGCATGATGGACTATAAGTCCATGTCCACATCGATGATTTCTAACCTGGAGAAATTACAAGACCAGGTTACAGGTACATATCTAGAAGACCCCAAATTATATCGATAGATCATTGGGTCCTTCATGTATCTTATACATACTAGACTGGACATTTTTTATGCAGTGAATTTCCTCAGCCAGTTCATGTGTGATCCAAAGCATATACATATGGTTTTTTTTAAACATATTCTCAGATATGTTCGGGGGACTATAACCTATGGGATCAGATACACTTCCAGTGGAGGTGTAATGATTCATGGATATACATATTCAGATTGGATGGGTAGTACAGTGGACCGGAAGAGAACTTTCAGATATTGTTTCATTTTGGGTTCAACAATGATCTCCTGGTCTAGTAGGAAACAAGGCTCCATAGCCCATAGCACTATAGAAGCAGAATACAATGTTGCAAGTGTTGCTAGAAGAGAAGTAGTGTGGCTCAGAAAGCTACTTTCAGACTTGTTCAATGTTGAGCTAGAACCCACAATAATCCACTGTGATAACCAGATCTATGTAAAGCTTGTTAAATTTACATGCAGCAGCGAGAGCCATTCTCCTGGAAGATGGCTAAGACCCTAGACGAGATCTAGGGCACCCAGTGCACTCCTGGGATATGTGGTCTGGGACCTATATTGATAAAGACCCTAGGTTAGTAACCAGGGCGTGGTCCTGGGACCTATTGATAAAGACCCTAGGTTATTAACCAGGTCTCCTCGGGTTTGTAACTGTGGTACCCATGCCTTGTGTATGTAGTCTTGGTTTGTAACCAAGCAATCAAAGATCCTAGGTTAGTAACTGTGGCCCCGGGTTTGTAACCATGGTACCCATGCCTGGTGCATTGGAGTCTTGGTTTGTAACCAAGGAATTGAAGACCCTAGGTTTGTAAATCCGTGGGCCCCTCGGATTAGTAACTAGGCAACCATGCCTGAGGCATGGGGAGTCTTGGTTTGTAACCAAGTAGTTTGAAGACCCTAGGTTTGTAACTGGCCCCCGGTTATTAACTGTGGTAACCATGCCCCAGAGGAGTCTTGGTCTGGGACAAAGCATTCAAGACCCTAGATATCTCTACGGCCCCCGGACTGCAGCCTGTGGTACCTGCCTTGGCATGGGAGTCTTGGTTTGTAAACTGGGGCACTTAAAGACCCTAGATATAGTTTTAGGTCCCCCGGACCTGAGTCCAGGTGCCTGCCTAGGGGCATGGCTGATCCTTGGTCACCTAATCTTGGTGTGAAACTTGATGAAGCATGACCCTTCCTCCTCGAGAGAGGGCACACAACCACAAATGGGATAACGCCCCTTATGCAAAGGATGATAAAGTATTAGGTTCACCATATGATTTGAAGAAATGAGTAATGCCAACGTCAAGCATTTGGTTGATTGTCTTGGTCCCTTGAGGTTGTTGGTTATCCTCCTTGTGGGCTTTGTATGTAACCCCTTACCTTCTTAAGTGGTCCTTGTGTTTTTTGTTTGGGGGTTTTGCTTTCTTTTGAGGGTTAATTTAAATATTAATAATCACATGCTTTAAAATGTGAAATTAAACATGTGATTTATATTATTATTTTATTACCCTCCCACCCCAACCTCAACTATAAATTAGAACCCTCCCTCTTGTTTACTCACTTTCTATTGTGCCTCTAGCCCAAGCGTGGAGCATCTCACTTTATGGCCCCCGCCCAACATTTGGTGCAGTATTGTTTTTTGAGTAGAGCCTTCTTGTTGCAATCCTGTTGGTAAAGGTTCCCTTGCTGCTGTCCTACTCCTGCCTTTTGTTGATTAAGGTGCCTGCCTTAACCTTCAATGATTGAGGTGCCGGACCTTTGTTGAGGGTGCCGCGGACCCTCCATGAAGGCACTGCATTCCTAGCTGCGTGCAACACCGTGGTAGAGGTGGGTGCCGGAGCCGTGGGAAGGAACCAACACTTCTGTGGAGGGTACCGCAGTCACCTATAAGTCACGCCTGTTTGAAGCCTCATCCTAAAACTTCTAATTTGCTTGCTGTGAGTTAGGTTTTGTTGTTGGGGTTTGTGGGTTCCATTTTGTCTTGACAATAGTGGCATGAAAGTTCTATCAAACGGTGGCTATAAATCTCTAATAGATCTGAACCAAAATCTTAACTGAGCATAAACCCCAAGACCTATCTTCTTGTAGTTGTGTGCATCTTCTTCAAAGCAGTAAGGTTACCGCTGTGTATGTTTCTAATTTGTTGAAAGTTCAGATTTGAGTTTCAAGTAACCTACCTTGTTTGCTGTTTTAAAAGAGGTCTTGTTTCATTGTTGACTAGTACTGTTACACTTGGAAAGTTTTTTCAATATGGTTTGCTTAAAATTGAAACTTTGATCCATTGCTATAATTTTGGAAGAATCTTGCAATTTCTCGCTTGCATTAAGATTCATTTAGTAGATCTACTGTTATCTTGCATTTGTGTTTGCCTTAAGATTCATTTAGTAGATCTACTAAATGAATCTTAAAGCAAACAGATAAGCCAAGATTCTTCCAAGTATAACAGTTTGGTAATTGAGTTTACTAATATCAAATGAGCTTTGTCCTTTCAGCTTTGTTTTCTTATACTGTCATTGTTTTCTATTGACCTATATGTTGTCTATGATTCAGATCTAAAGTACCTTTGCTTTGAATTTTAAAAGTGATCATTGCTTCATCTTACCCTAAATTTCTAACATGGTATCGAGCTGTTGTGTTCGTGAGCTCGCCTCCCTTTAGTTCATGAGCTCACATAGGTCCATGAATAGCTTTCTAACAGATCTGAAGGCAAGTTAGAGGGAGCTTCAAACATTAAATGTTTGCAAGCCCAACATCATGATTATTCTCCAAAGACTGGAGCTAGATCATTTAATGAATTCAGTAGCAAAGGAACCAACACTCAAGGTTGGTAGGACAGATTTCAGAGGGACTAATTATTTTGCTAATTTTAATAATAAGATGACAAGAGCGCGACCAACAACAGTATACAACGTGAGTGGGGCAAATTGGTTAAGAACAAGTGACCTCTTAAGAGGAAACACATGTTCTATCTTCCGTGAGTATATACAAAGATATCCCACAGACCTGGATGAAGTCGAATTGGATTCTATCTCAAAAATGAAAAGTTTATGCATTGTATCAATCAGATGGTTTCTCAGAGTAGTTTACACAGTGATTTCTTCATTTCGTTTTGTCACCTTGTTTGACCTTTTGGTGTAGAATTGACTAGGCTTAACCTAGCTACACAGTAACAAACTTTCACTAAACCCAAGTCTTGTAATCAAACTTAACATGGTTAAGCACTTGTCAGTGTTTAAAGGTGACATGGGTGCCGTGAGTCCTCTTTGTTTTCCCTATCCCAAAGGCTCCTACTCACTTACCTCTCTTTCCAAGTAGGGTTTTGAGGTAAAGTGGGATGATGGGTGTTTTTAGGACCTTCTAAATCTTAAGGTTCACCCATCAATAGGATCTGTTGACAAGGATTGCAACCCTCGGGAGCCTACTTTGCCACTACCTGGAATCTACTTGTCAGTTTTGTTGTGCAACAGAGCTTCAAATTGATTGAACTCTGCAGAAGAAGGAATCCTTGAGTCAGTTTAGTTTATCTTTAGAGTTTATGCAAAAATATAAACCTGGATTCTTTGGAGGTCGGTTTTGTGGGAAAGGTACAGCAATGGTTAAAACCCTTGCCTACACAATGGCTGTGATTATGGCATCCAACATCACCAACATTCTCAAAATTCAGAACAGGACTGCTAAGATTGGCACCATGTCTCCCATGGATAAGTTCCTCTTGAAAACTAACTGCACTCATTGGAAACTACTTACACCTTTAAGAGTTTTGGTTGATATCATGATTTCTCCTGTACCTTGTTTTAAACTCATGTCTGCAAAATTTGTAACTCTATAAATTTGACTGCCTTTGCCTTTTTTATGTTTTAACCTGCTTCAAAGGTACCTTGAAATGTTGGGATGATTATCTCTTTCAAGGAATATAAGTTAGAGTACTAGATTATCGACATTGTTGATTTCATAGAGTGGATCAGCCCAAAGTAGAAATGGCTTCCATAAACAGGACTGAGAGCAAAGCCACCAGATCTGATTACAGTGCAAACCTCACCTTAGGCCAAAGGGAAATAGTTGATCTGTATCTCAGCAAACACCCAGTGGTCATCTAGACTCAAGAAAAAAAATCTTCTATTACAAATCATTTTAATCATGCGTTAGTTTCACGGCGAAGCTATTTTGATTTCTCGTATCTACTTTTGTTGGAAGTTGACTTTACCTTGTTACCCTTGTCAAACCTGAAAGGGATCTTGTTGATACTGTGGGCATTCTAAGACTTACAAATATGTCTTCCAAGTCGTAAACAATATAAGTCACTAAGGTATAACCTCTTACAGTTATCTCAAAAAAGATCTAGAAGTTTCAGATTGATGATGAGCTAGATTTTTTGGTTCTAAATTTTCAGAGGGAGGAAAGTTCAGTTTTAAAATCTGCTGAGATATTGGAGAGGTTTCTTGAAGAACCTCCATTTAATGGAAGTCTTACTTGGTTAAAGGAAAGCAGAGAAAATTACAGTTTTTCTTGGAGAAAGAAGAAGGCCTCAAAGACTTACAAGTCATGTTGCTCTGAAAGTAATTCTGAAGATATCAACTTTATTGCTCTGATGAAGTTAACAAATTACAGTTTGAAAAGATGCTACGTTGGATGAAACGGCCTTCATAAAGAACAGTATGTGGGACATTACCCAGGCCTAAAAGACAAATAATTTGTCTCATCCAAATAATTGACCTGCAGGCTGCAGCTGACAAAAGTATTAAAGGTACAAAGACTAGATTCGTTGCTAAGAGGCTTCTCCCAAAAATAAGGTATAGACTATGATATTCTCTGCACTGCCGGGCCGTGAGAAGAAAAGTTGATTGTCCCGATACAAGAGGGAGCTCACTCGAAAGCCCGCAGCCTGGATTGCGTCAACCCCCTTGATTAAAAAGTTTGGCGAAACCAAATAAGGTCTTCTTATCTCAAGGAAAATATGCAACATACAGAGGTTCGGCATGATGAATGGCAGGAGAATGTTAACTCTTATGATTGCTAATCTAAAGAAGTTGAATGACTCAGATTCAATATCTGATTCGATGATTCCCACCATGTATAAGCAACTTATTGAGTCCTTGATGTACGAACTTATCATGGCGTTGAAAACATCATATCTTGAGATGTCTGTGGGACCACACTTCGACACATCCAAAGGTGGATGTTTCATGGCTACATGACTGATTGATGGCGTGATTGCGGGACCTAAGAGTACTTTCGACATTGTTTTCTCAGCCGATGATTTCCTCGGGTCCAACAGGAAACAGAGCTGGGCTTCTCAGATTCTGATTGGATGGGCAGAGTTGTGGACCGGAAGAGTACTTCCGACATTTCTTTCACCGGGATGATTTCCGGTCCAAAACGTGAGCTACGCATTCATTGGATGGTATTGTGGACCGGAAGAGAATTCTCCGACATTGTCACTTTGCTCGCACGATTTTGACGAAGCAGGAAAACAGAGTCTAGTTCAAAGCAATCGGCGAGGCGAGAGGCTGCTAGCTACCGGCCGAGAAGCAAGGTGGTTTCAAAAAGTCGCCGACCTATTCTGGATGTGAGTTTGAGCTCCACAGCTATACACCGTGACAATCAAAGTCGCGATAAAGCTCATGAGAACCCTGTTTCTATAACGATCGAAACCTTTACATCGAAAATGAGATATCATTATATCCAGAATATGATTCAGAAGAAAGTTCCAGCCTTCAGTATGTTCCGACAAAGGTAATCGTATTTAGCCAGACATCTCTTTACCAAGTCACGCCTTGATAAAGCTCTAGACACTTCTCGCGACAAGCTTGGGTGTAGTCGAGAACAATTTCTGGTCAGAAAGAGGGGAGTGTTAAATTTACATGCTAAGCCGAGCCACCCTCCTGAAGATGGCGCAGACCCGAACACGAGATCTAGGGCACCCAAAGGTAATTGGTATGTGGTCTGGGACCCATTGATAAAGACCCTAGGTTAGTAACTAGGGCCCCTGATTTGTAACTGTGGTACCCATGCCTTGTGTATGGAAGTCTTGGTTTGTAACCAAGCAATCAAAGACCCTAGGTTAGTAACTAGGGCCCCTGGTTTGTAACTGTGGTACCCATGCCCGGTGCATGGGAGTCTTGGTTTGTGTCCGCAAATAGCTAATTTGTTTGTAAACTGTGGCCCCCGGGATTAGTAACTCAGGGTACCCCATGCCCAGGTATGGGAGTCTGGCTCAGGTCCAAGCAAAGCCAGTTAATCTCTGGTTTGTAACCAGGGCCCCTCGTTAGTAATCAGGGTAAATCCATGTCTGTGGCATGGGAGTCTTGGTCCGGGGCCAAGCATTTAAAGACCCTAGAAATATCTAGGGTCTTGCCCCTGGACGAGTCCTGTGGTAACCAAGGCTCTGGGTGGGAGTCTCAGCTCAAAACCAGCACTTAAAGACCCCTAGATGGTTATCTCTAGGGCCCCTGGTTTGGGTCCAGGGTGCTCATGCCTTGGGCATGGGCTGATCCTTGGTCACTGACCTTGGTGTGAAACTGATGGTACATGACCTTCCTCTGAGAGAGGGCACAACCACAAATGGGATAACGGCCCCTGCGTTGATGATAAAGTATTAGGTTCACCCATATGATTTGAAGGAATGAGTAATGCCACCGTGTCATGAGCATTTGGTTGATTGTCCTATCCCTGAGGTTGCTGGTTATCCCTGTGGGCTTTATGTAACCCCTACCTTCTTATGAGTCTTCTGTGTTTTTTGTTTGGGGTTTTGTTTCATTTTGAGGGTTAATTTGAAGATAGCACGTTTAAATGTGAAATTTAAACATGTGATTTAGTTTGATTTATTTTATTACCTCCTACCCTAGCCTTAACCATAAATTAGAACCCTCCCCCTCTCTTGTTTACTCACTCTCTATTGTGCCTCTAGCCCAAGCGTGGAGCATCTCAAACTTGCGGCCTCAGTCCAACAATTGTTGCAAAGATTGTTTTGAGTAGAGCCTTCTGCCGCACCTTGGTAAAGATCCCTGTCGCTGTCCCACCTCGGCCTTTGTGTGTTGATTATGGGTGCCGCGTCTTTATCCTTCTCAATGTTGAGGGTGTCGTGACCTTTGTTGAGGGTGCCGTGACCTCTTCTGAAGGTACCGTGGCCTGGTTGTAGGTACAGCGACCTGTGTAGAGGGTGCCGTGAACTGTGGGGAAGGAACCAACACTCGAGGCACCGCAAATACCTCTAAGTGGGTGCCGCTGCCCAGCGTTTCAGCTTCTCCCATCCCAAACTTAATTTTGCTTGGTCGTGAGTTAGGGTTTTGCTGTTAGCTCTGTGGGTTCCATTTTGTCTTGACAATAGTGGCATGAAAGTTCTATCAAACGGTGGCTATAAATCTCTAATAGATCTGAACCAAAATCTTTAACTGAGCATAAACCTCAGTATTCCATCTTCTTTGTAGTTGTGTGATCTTCTTCTGCTGGTATAAGCCATCACGTATGTTTCTACTTTGCTTCTGTTGAAAGTTCAGATCTGAGTTTCAAGTAACCTACCTTGTTGCTGTTTAAAAGAGGTCTTGTTTCATTGTTGACTAGTACTGTTACACTTGGAAGGTTTTTCAATATGGCTTGCTTAAAATTGAAACTGTGATCTGCTGTTATACTTGGAAGAATCTTGCAATTTCTGTTTGCATTAAGATTCAGTTAGTAGATCTACTGTTATCTTGCATTTGTGTTTGCCTTAAGATTCATTTAGTAGATCTACTGTTTGATAACTGCTGTCATATATCTGGAGGGTTTTAATATCACAGTTTGGTAATTGAATTTACTAATATCAAATGAGCTTTGTCCTTTCAGCCCTGTTTTCTTATACTGTCACTGTTTTATATTAACCTATATGTTGTCTATGCTTCAGATCTAAAGTACCTTTGCTTTGAATTTTAAAAGTGACTGTTGTTTTCATCTTACCCTAAATTTCTAACAAAGCTATATGTGATTCATGTGTTTTCATAACAGAACAAAACACATTGAGATGATATATCACTATGTTCGGGACATAGTGTAGAAGAACATTCTTAGTATTCAGTATGTTCTGACGGTGGAAAAAACCACAAATATTTTGGCCATGCCTCTTTCATTGACAAAGTATGTGTACTTTTGAGACAAGCTTGGTATTGCTGAGAATGCCTCTCTTGCTGAGAGGGAGCGTAAAATTAATGCAGTTGCAAGAGCCATTCTTTGGAGGATGGAAAAGACCCTAGCTATGGACTGAGGCCCCCAACACACTCCTGGGGTTTCTTGGTATGAGACCAAGTAGTGAGAGCCATGGAAAAAGACCCTTGTGAGGGTCCCCAGTAGATTATTGGGGTTCTTGGTCTTGGACCAAGCAGTAAGTCCCTAGATGTGTCTAGGGCACCTGGATGTAGTCCAAGGAATCCTTTCCCAGTGCTTGGATTGATCCTTGGATATGTTCCTTGGTGGTTGATATAAGTCCCTAGATGTGTCTAGGGCCCCTGGTTGTGTTCCAGGGAATCCTTGCTTAGTGCCTGGATTTATCCTTGGATGTGTTCCTTGGTGGTTGGTATAAGTGCCTAGATGTGTTCCAGGGAAACCTTAATTAATGCATGGGTTGATCCTTGGTCTTGTACCTTGGTGGATAAGACCCTAGATGTGTTCTAAGGCCTCGAGATGTGTTCTGGGGAAACCTGGTCTTTAACCAGGTAGATCTTGGTGTAATGCCAAGATGTGTTGATGTGTGATCCTCTTCCTCTCTCCTGGGATGGTCCATGAAACCTAGTTGTGTCTATGAAGATGGACATGACCACATTGTTGATGTTCCCCCTTATGTAGTGATGATAGCGTTTATAGGTTAATATGAGACTCATGCAGACATATTTTTCCATTATGGAACCCCCCCTTGACTTTATCTTAACATGTACCCCCTTATTGTTTTTATTTCCCTCTTGGTTTATGTGATTGGGTTTTATTTGATGTGACTAGGGTTTATTTTATGTGACTTTTATGTGATTGGGGTTTTTACGTAATTAGGGTTTTAATTAAATATTAATTGACATATTAATTAATATTTATATTAATTAAATGTTAATAATTAAATATAATCCTAATTACCCTAACCCCCCTTCCTAACTATAAATATAACCCTACCCTATTGCATTTCTACACACTCTCTCACTCTCTCCTCTCCCTACTTGTTGCGACTACCTCAGTGACACTTCTCCCTACTTGTTGAGGCTACCTCAGTGACACTTCTCCGTCTTTTGGTGTGGCCTCCTGTTGTTTATTAGTTTCAATATTCCATGTTGGCTAGAAGTTCCCCTTTAGGGGTCTGCTGATGGTTGATGGATGGAGATACCTCTTCTGACTTGTGAGGTGCCTTCTAGGGCTATCGAGGTCACCTTCTATAGTTGTCGGACCTGTTCCTGTGGGTGCCAGGTCTCCTTCTAAGGCCACAGACTTGTGTACAAGTGTCATGGCCTCCATTAGGGCTCTCTCCTCTGCTGTTTGGATTATATGGATCCCTTCTAGGACTGTCGTGTGGTGTGTTGAGTTCACTTTGGAGGGTTTTCAACTTGTTGTCCAAGTTTTTTGTTTTTGGGTTTTTATAGTATGCTAAGTGAAGGATTTGCTAACTATTCAGGTTTCTTTCATGTGCCTAATAACTGTTTATTAGAGGGTTTTTCTGCTGGGGGTATTGTTTTTAAGTCTGAGGCTTTTATTGTTGTTTTCTTTGAGGGTTTACTTCCATGGAAAAACAGTCCCACAATCCTCTTTGACAAAGATCAAACCCTATAGGTTTTGTTATCACCCCATAAGTTATGGGAATCAACTGGTGACTGGGATATTATCTGTCTCTAGTATTTTTGTTGACAAATGATTTTTCATTCTGCAAATAATTTGAAAAGAAAAAAGAAAAAAGAAAAAAGAAAAAAGGAAAAAGGAAAAAGAAAAGGAAAAAGAAAAAGAAAAAGAAAAAGAAAAAGAAAAAGAGAAAAGAAAAGAAAAGAAAAAGAAAAAGAAAAAAGAGGGCATAAAAGAATTGATATAAAAGCCCCATGCAATAATAGTAACTTGGCCATACCTTTCAAGCATGGCCAAGTTCTTTTTAAATTTGATGTTGATAGGGTAGTGAATGATTTGGCTAAACAGTTTAATCTTAGCCAAAGTATCTAGGTTAGATTAGTGAATAAATCTGGCCAGACTGTCTAATCCTGGTCAGATAGTCCCAGGGTAGAGTAATTTCTTAACCCAATAGTTTAATCTGGGTTAACTGTCATAGGAAACTAGGTCAGAACATAGGTTAGTTGCTTTATTGTTCCATTCCAATAAAACTAGCTTGAGGTCAAGATTGCACCATGTTCCAATGCTTAAAAGATAGTTGGCCGAACCCCCATGGTGGTGTCTCTTTGAAAATTTGGGGAAAAAACCCATAAAATGCATGTATCCTAAGTTTCCCCCCCAGCACATGTGCTTTTCCGCTCCCCATTTATGCCCCCTGCACATTT
>SNQJ01S0016474.1:109811-126379 GCA_010110895.2 Picea sitchensis
CAGTGAGTATATTATCTCGCCCTGTGAAAGTCTACTTTATCGTTTTTGGTTGTATTTCATATTTAATTAAATACAGACCCCATAGCCCAATGGATGTGTAGACTGTCTCAACCAATTTAAAAAACACTTACCTATTTCTTTACCTAGCCTAGTATCTAAAATTAAAAACATAGCTAAATCATATAGAGAGATCCCTCTCTGAAGCTGGAATGGTTAGATCCCAGCTTTAAAAGTGGTTGGATAAAGTTACCTTTGTAGATTTCTTCTGTTTCAACCTCTAGGAAATTTACCAAGTGCTAACAGGTTTGATCCATGAACCTAAACTAAAGTCTGATCATATTCACAAAGGTTTACATTCACACATGTGACAGGTACATCTATCTTTGAATAAGGAGGTAAGCTAAAAGTTATTTATTCTTACTCAAAAATTTTGTTTACTTCTAGATCTGTTTATATGCTTTCTTCTTTATGTTGATCTAGTCAACATAAAATTTTAAAGAATTTTGTTTTTGAATTTTTCCCTGAGAAGGGGTTGATGCGCATGGAGCCCCATAACATGATAGAGTAAACCTCCCATGCAGAGGGGGGGGGGTGGTGAAAATATAGGGAAATAAGATGAGATAATATGAAGAGAGAATCAATCAAGAAGAGTAGAGAAGAAGAAGAGTTGAGCGCTATGTAAGAGGAGTCGAGTTGAGGAAGAAAGTCAAGCAAAAAAATAAATAAGGTAGATCAAGGGGTGATGAACAAGTAGGAATATCTAATATGAAGAGAATATAACTCATGCTATAAGGGTGAGTGGGAGAAGGATATGTGCCAGAGATAAGTGTAGAAGAAAATAGGTCGTCAAAGAAACACGACGTAGAGAAAGAGGTATTGAGAGAGGATACTAGAGAAGGTAGTAGTAGAGTTGAAGAGAATGAGATCAAATCAAAGGAATATGAAATGCATATTAGTAGTGACAGTGGCGTTGAAGATTGTGATGAAGGTGCACTCCAAGAAGTGAAGAAATATTGGTTGTTGAAAGGAGTCTCATGTGGCTCAAGATAGGAATATATTTTGGATACATCACTGAATAATATGGAATAGTGTGGAGGAATCCCCTCTTTGAACCACCTCTCTCAGACATTTTTAACCAAGAAGAAAGAACCGAAGAAGAAGGGGTATAGGCGAGAGAAGTAGAAGAAGAAATTTGAAAACCAAGAGAAGTAGAAGATACAAGTGGAATAGAGACCAAAGTCAGTAACACTTCGCAAGATTTGTTAGTAATAGTAGTAACCAATAGCAGTTAATAAAGAATATCAAGTTCCAGTTCGAATATCACCAATAGGCTTTGACCTTTAGTTTTCCCACATTTCATGGGATAGGAAGAGATGATGTGGAACAACATTGGTTCACTTGTGAAGCAATATGGTTTGTGAAGTAAGTCATATATGAGGTGTCTAAAATCACGTAGTTGGAGACTATTTTTAGATATAGAGCTTGGATGTGGTACATGAAGTATAAATTTTTTGCGCTAGCAAGACAGATGAGGTACCTCACAAAAATAAAGAGAGATCTCCTTAGGGATTTCCATAAACCTAAGTCAGTGATATGAAATGTATCTAAACTAATGAATGGGTAAGACTTAGTACCTGCAAGCCAAACTAAAAGTCTATGAAGGTTATTTAAACTATGTAAAACATAGGTAAATGTAAATTCAACTAAGACGAAAAAAAGTGAGGAATTTTGTTTTTTGAGAATTAATGAAATGGAAAAAAAATAAAAATAGAGGAGAAGGTTGAGGAACGGAAGCAAAGAACTATGTATATTTGCCTTCCCTTACCCCCTATCTCTCCCTATATCCTCATTCTCTCTCATTCTCAAGGGGCATTTTTTGGCTAGGAGAGGAAGAACCAAAGAGAGCCATGAAAGCACTTTTCAGATATTGCCGAAATCAAAAGAATGAGCCACAAATATGGTTTTCCCATTTGGGTTTCTAGGGTAAAAATCATGTCTCAATGAGTTGCGTTTCCCTTTGTGTGCTGAGTAATTTACTCTTTAACTTGCAATTGTGGTTTATTGAAGTTCATTGGTTGTATTTTAATGGATACTTTGTATCTTATTAATCTTTTTTTAGTGGATAAGGAGTTATTTGTTATGTATTTTTATTTTACTGTGTGAGAGGTTTATCTTCAAAGCATATTGGTTTTGTTAACCCCAACCCCATGGATAGCTAAGGAGATCATGTATTGAGGCCCATAGGTACTAGACATGGAGTGTCGAAAGTCAGATGAATTGAGCATGGCCCTAGAGGGCCCCTCTTTTCTTCAGTGTAACCTCTTTATCATAAGCAACAATGTCCATCCCACCAGCCTGGTCCTGAAGTAGCAGTAAGTATTGATCCATGAGGTAATGAGACAGGGTATCATGGTATGTGTCACTCTGATTATTAAATCACTTGAATATGTTGCATTGAATTCTCCTTCATTTCATAATGTTTTCTTGGAAATTATTCTCTTTAACTTGTTCATACCTGGAAGGGTGACATGATTCCCTAGTAAGTTGATCTCCCTTTAGGATGGGTTGCCACTGGGTGAGTCTATGAAATGTCATTGTTCGTTCCCTCCATACTTACCAATTTCCATTTTTATTCCTCTCATTTCCCCCTACCTTTGTTTGGGCATTGGGATTTTCCACACTAGGAAGGGTTGTACCTTTCCTTGTCGGAAGAATGGGCTAAAGGGCCAGAGGGTAAAAGTAGTTGGAAAGAGTTAAAATCCAAAAATGAAACCTTTAAGATGCTTCACCCAGGGATTCCTGAGAAAGGAGTAAAAAGATTCTCAGTAAGAAAAGGCAACCCATAAGATAAATAAACACTCAAGGTATTAGTTGGTGGATGGGAGGTCTCATCATCAGCCGTCCTATTATGACCATGGGCATGTAGTGGTATGACACTACTATCTATCTGTTAACCAAACTAGGGTAGTGGCTCTTGGTGGCATAGCCAAGAGAAAGGGGGTCTCATCACAAGACAACCTTCTCATCTCCGTAAAATGTTTGTGGATAACATTGTCACCTCTGGTCAGCAAGCTAGGATAGTTTCCCTCAGCTCTTCCTTTGAAGCATAAAAGAAAAATATCAAAAGAAATGAAGCTAAGAATAAAAGTTAGTGAATGGGCTAGGAAACAATGGCATCTATGACAAGGTGCAACTCGCCCTCTACAAAGGCACTCACAGGTAAGATTTACATTTCCCTTTTATGACTACACCCCATGCCCAAATAATTACCCCATAACACCTCATACACTTACATGACCTAGATTGGTTCTCACCTGGGAAGCACCCCAAACTTAAGGAGGATTATACCAATAGGATACCCTGAGACCTTCTCCAAACCCAACTTGTTAAATTGCATAACGTATTTGAGAATTTGTCTGGGTAAAGGGGGGTTCGATGCACATGTTTGGGAAATTTAATTATTGGATGTGATTTACATGTTATGATCCTTGTGACTTATGAACCCCTGGAGGGTGTACTTGTTGTTGCTGCAGGTCTTTTCCCGGTGGACAGGTACACATGAGGGAATGATTAGCTCAGACCTTCATGGGGATGAAAGCCCACATATGGATGTTGTAACCCCAGCCAAGGGCAAGAAGACATCATAGATTTGCACGAGGAAAGAAGAAGGATGTTTCCCTTGGAGACTCCCTGGCATACCTAGACCCAAGGGGATTTTTCTCTTCAACTTGGAATTTGACCTTTGAGAGCCCATGACATCACCATTATGACCCCGAACATCATCTAGAGCTAGGGTTTTCACTTGGAGGGAAGTTGTGAGCTGATTGGCATGTGTGGGCATCATCTAGGGCCTTTGGAGGCCAAACGTTCTATATCTGGAGCACAATGTTACACCTTAGGGGCTCAACGTCACCTTAGAAGGGCACGACGTCACCCTTGGAGATGATTTTAGGGGTTAACTAATCTTATTTGTGTAAAACTAGATTTTGATGTAATTTGGCCAAGTCGGTCTTTATTTGACCCAAAATTAATTAAAGGTCATTAGTTCTATATAAATAGAGAGAAAGTACTCTCATTTTTTCATCAGAACTCATCACACACTAAGTGTGGACTGAAATAACTAGTGCGCAACTTCTTGGAGAGGTATTTTGTGGTGTATCTTGGATATTTTTCATGGTGGAAGATCTTAAACTAGGGTTTGGCTTGATTATTCTTGGTGAAGTAAGTAGAAAATATTCAATTTGTTTATGTAATGAGTGCTTGTGGTAAATTTTACTTGTTTCATGTTAAAGATTATGAAATTGCTTGCTTAAACCCTAGGAGAGAAACATAAGTTACTTCTTTCTCTCTATATCTTTTCTACTTGTCTAAATTTCTCAAGTACACCTTGTTTAGAAGTAGCTACTAGATCCCGAAAGTGCTATCACTCTAGTAGATTCACTCTAATTTCCTATAGCATACATTTGTTTTATAGTATAAGGAAAGGAGATTTGCTAAGGCCTAAAATTGCTTATTCTCTAGTGAATTTGTCTTTAGGGTTTGGATGTTTGAGGCCTTGAAGTGCCAACACCTCCTCCATCCACCTCTTCTCCTTTGACAAGTATTATCATTGCTACTTTTCTCCAAGTTGTGATGTTGCTATTGTTGACTCCATAAGCCCTAAAAGGAACTAGTCTATTCACTCTAGTGAATGAATGATCAAACAAACACTCAAACCTTCTTCCTTGAAGCTTTTGCTAACTTCTTCTAACCCTAAAATAGACTAATTCATTAGCTAACTTGCTTCTGTTTCAAATCACTGCTACAACCATACTAATTCATACTAATTTGTTTCATACACCTACATAAATTGCACCTAAATCATTCATAAATTGCTTGTGAGAATTGCCAAACAATCTACTAGATTATATGGTGTTTATATGGTAAGTTTATATGGTGTTTCCTTGCAATTCTGAGCACTATAACTTGGTGATGTTACAAAATATTTCTACATCCATATAACTGCAGCAAATTCTCTGCAAAATTGACATTTAAGGCTAGCCAAACATTGCCAAAATTGCTTGTGACAATTGATTAGTATTCTGCCTAGTTAAAGCTACATTTTCTTGTTTTTTTCAAGCAATTTCAAGGCATATTTTTTGCAGCTGTTACAAAATACTTAGTGATGTTGTAAATTATTATATTGGTGCAATTTTATATTAGCTATCTTATTTTTCGAAGGTTCATGGTCTTATGAAGGACTAACAACATTTTTGTACTTGAAAGATGCCATATTTTCTTTGTTGTCTTGTTCTGGTCAGGTACACTCCATTTTTCATTGTTGCTTCATCCCTTAAATACCTTAACAACCTTTTGACTTGAGTGACTAGAGAGGGGGATTTTCTTTCATCCTTGCCTTATTTTTATCATCCCTTTAGGTCATTGGGGACGTCTCCCTTGGGGTAACTGTGATATACTCTTAAACTGAAAGGGGTTTCCTATTAAGGTGATAGTGATAGGTCATCCCCTTATTATGCAAATCTTTCATCACTTGCCTTGGGCTTTGACCAAGTATAGATTGTGCGATAACAGGTTTAATGGTGGTTTCCAATTCCAAAAACTAGCTATCCTCCATCGCTAAGTGAATTGGGAAAGGGAAAATCCATGGTCCTCCCTCCGAAGCTACTGAAAAACTTGCTAAAAAAATATTTCTCTCTCTTGGTAGTCGTTCTCTCTCTCTAGGAGGTGAATTTCATGCTTTGGCTGGTGTTTTGAAGTGCCCATGCATCGTTTGGTTTGTTGGGTGTAGTTATATATTAGAGGATTGATTTCCTCCTTTGATGGGCGTCCCACAATTGCCCTTTGGCTGTGTGTAGTACCCAAACTCAAACCCTATTGATTGGGTGTCCCTTGGCTCGTCCTCTTGTTATCTAATGTGACCACACCAAAATATGTGTCTTATTGCTACCTGTTAACCCCCCTTGCCTAGGGGTAACTAGAGGAGATCATGTCTCATGGCCCGCAATGGAGACAATGATCCCACCCATGGTGATGATCAACATGTCCACAAATGGTATCCCAATATCCCCCGTCAAATAGTCTCTTATAGCTACAGATCAACCAAACTCGTCACATCAAGAAAACTTAGTTTATGGTGTTGTAACATAGCTCAATTTTTTCATAAAATTTAGAAATAAATTTTAGGTGTTTAGGTCTTCTTTAAGTTTCTAGTTTTCTTTGTATGCTAGGTGAATAAAATTGGAATAACATTCAAAATTTTAGAGGTTTTGATTTATTTTCATTTTTTTAGTCCATATACCGTGTTAGATTATTTATTTTATGTTCTATTTTAATTATAATATTAGTATTTAGTATTGTTTAAATAAAATGTCTATTAAAGTTTATCACAAACTTTAATAACAAGTTGATTTTATCTAACTTTATATTGTACAATTTTGATTTAATAAAGTGCATGTTTCTTGGAAGATCTAATCACACACCTGCTACTCTAAATCAATGGTACATGATCCATCATGCCCCCCCCTGAATGTTCAATGGTTAATGGAAGGGAGGGGGCCATGAAACTCAACTAGATATAAACGCCTTTCGACGTGTCATGCGACCGTTAATTGCACCCTCGGCTTGTGGTTAGCATAACCACATCTGAGGATAGAGTCTTCCTATTACAATCATATTTGTGTAGGAATCTTGATGTTCATACAAATAATGTTTCTATTGAATCCAATTTGTTTCTTGAAATCCCACGAAATATCATCTCCATGATTTCTGTAATTTTGGGAAAGGTTAATGACCTTGTGGTTGATGAGTTTGTATTGGGGATTATGGTATCAATTTGTCCAATTATGAAAAAACCCATGACCAAATTCAATTATACTCAATTCTTAGTTGATCAAATCCATCATCAATTGCCATACTTTGAGTCTCTTAAAAATTTTAGATACCAATCTTACCGTGTTCACCTCTTTTTGTTTTCTCAAGCCTTTCATTTTACACATTGTGGATTAAAAATTGAAGATAAGATTGACAACCCAACTTCAATCATTTATTGGACTTCAGTGATAATGAAAAATCCTCTTAATGTTGGATTCTCAGATTGTATTGACTAGTTTATGTCTAAATCTTACCAAAACATACATAATGAAATTCCACCTAGAATCTTCCATGAATGAAAAAAAATATTACAGTTGAACCCAAACACGAAAGTAGGAGATTGGTACATTTTTTATAATTTCACTCAAATTAGAATCTATGGTTTTGAAATTCTACCTTTTCTCTTACCTATTTTCTTGACCCCCATAATCTTTGCACTAGAGTACATTAGACAAAGATTAAATTTAGATCATATTCATTTTGCATCAAGGAAATACAAGGCAAGTTTTAAATTAAATAAAGAGGTGGGACCTTTTATTGTCAATACCAGATTAGCATTATAGGTGACAACAAAGCTTCTTTCAGCTATGGGATTTCAAAAAAGAGAGCCATGGAAGTATGATTCTCATTCTTTGATCTCCTCAAAAAGAATCTCACATGGACAAACCCATTATCAACATCAACACAAAGCACAAGTGGAGATGTTGGTAAACTAGAACAACTAGGCAGATATACAAAACATTTTGCAAAATCATGGTAAAGTACCAGAGCTACTTGCAAAATATCCAATGACAAAAACCCCTCAACAGTTTGAAATGACATATAAAATAAAAAATTTAGAATTAGCTTCAAAGATTTCAAGGATAGAGGAAGAAAGATCAACCAAAAAATAGAAAATGGAGGCACTTGATGAAGAGGAAGATCCAAAATTACAACAAGAAGTAGCACCAGTAGACAAAGGACCTCCTACAATTGTGGAATTATCATCATCAGACTATCCCAAGAATACAAAGGGTCAAAGTGAAACAGAATCGGGGAGTACATATCAAGCAAAAAAAATTGATGTTGTTCATCATTTCATGGATATTAGGAAAATGGGTGCAAATATCAAAAAGAAAAATCTCCCAAAAAACTTTGAACATGATACATCTCAAACCAGAATGATATCAGTTGTGGATTATGAGAAAGGAATATTAAATATAGTAGTGATGGAGCCAAAGGAATGGAAAAAGGTGACAAACATTTCTATTGATCTTAATGAAGTGCATCCAATGGATAAATTCGACTTTCATAGACAAATGCAAAAATGTTGAATAGAGATATCATAATAGAAAATCTTGGAATAAAAAACCTTCAAATCATAAATGAGAAACTCATAACTCATCTTAAAAATAAGAAATTGGCTAATAGAACTAGACAAATGAGAGTAGAAGAGTTGGAGAAATGGGTGATGGACCTGGGAGCTAACCCATAAGATGTAGCATCTATACAAGCTCTAATAAAAAAAAAGGACACATATATTTGGACATTAAAGAGCAGGCTCAAAATTCCTGGAACTGAACATGTACATGTTGGACATATTGTCATTGATGTATTTTCATTGATGTCAACAACCGATGTCTTTAGGTTATAATTATGAGTTGGTATGAACAAAGAGATGAAAATCCATTTACAAAAGGACTAACAAATTAAGAGCTCAGGAGGGTTAGCGACTGAAGATCAGAATCTCAGAAGAGATGATGCACATGAAGCTCAGAAGGGAAAGAATAGTGTAGAAACATGATCGGGATCGGAATCCCCATAGGACAAACCAAGACTGTTGGATACATAAGAGCTAGATCAAGGGAAGGGATTGATTGTGGAACACGAAGGGAGAATTGAACTACATGCTATTTCCAATCCCACAATTATTCTAGATTGTCAGATCTCATCGATTCAAAGATCGATGACTGTGGTTAACTCACCAACAATCGCACAACTTCAATTGTGGAGTTTGGGAGACTAATTAAACCACACACAATTTATGGTTCCACAATCTACATCAACAGTTGGATCATGCTAAAGAAGGACCATTAGATTAAGTCCAGTTACTCAAGGATTATTCTTCGGATAATCTCACTCCGGGAGAATTGGGAAGTGGGAAAGAGAATAAACCCGAAGTCCCAAAGTCTTGAACTTTCATTAGCCGTCGGATCTAAGGAGCACTTCGAGATCAATGACAACTGTCAGATCAGGGTTGCCTAGCAGTAGCCAACTTTGGCGCTGACCACTTTGGCAAAAAAGGGTTTAGAGCATATGAGTTCACCCGAAAGTTGGAGCTTCAAAGTCACGAGGCAAGGACACATGGCACATTAATATGGTGACAAGTTTCAAAGTCCAGTTGGCATTTTAGACTACGTAAGTCATAAATTAGGGTGACACATGGAAAACAGATTTAGGGTCCACGTCATCTTGAGTGATGTCATTAAGACACGTCACTATGGGTTTACAGCCCCCAGGGATGTTCAGCTTCTCCTATTACACAAATTCTCGAAGCACCAGAGTTACGAAGTCATGAACTAATGATGGTCGTAGATCTGGGATCCTCTAGGATGAATCATGACTGTTAGATCAAGCGCAATGGAAGGATATCATAAGGTGTACTAAAAAACTGATAGCAAGCTGTCACCACAATGTAATGAATTATTTGGTAGGTAAACCTTCGGGGGGATTGAACTACTTCATAGTTCGAGTAGCCTAGAGTCACAAAGAGCTGAAGATTCAAAGTAATATCTGACCGTCTGTCGAAAAGGAAGATTCACGGTCGAGATCCTAAAAGGCTCACAACGAGAAGAACATTAATTGAGCGGCTTGTTGAGGTTGCACAGACCATCCACTCAACCACAAATTAAGACAGAACCGTCTAATCTACGAGTATATAGATAATATGTACTTCAACGAAATGTACTCTTGAAGGTTGTAAGATTGCAGAGGCTGGAAGTCCTGAAGGATGAAGTTTCGAAATAATGATGGTCGTCCATATCAACCTTTGATTAAGTCATAGCCATTGGATAAAGCAGTGGAAGGTTAGTGTATGGATTGAAGCTAGAACATTGATTTGGTTCCAAGACTCATTCTAACCATTGGATCCATCCATGTGAGAGGTAACCACTTCGGGAAGTTCAAACTTTGGAAGATTGGATGATTCTAAGAGAGAAATGGCTTGAAGGTCGAAAAGTACGTAGGACTAGGTTCTAGACCCTGGCCACGGGTTATGAACATACAAGTCATGAGGCACTGAGAACATTGCTTAAATTAATAAGCTCATGGTTTTGCGCATATGGTCATATGTAAATGGTTTGAAGGAAGAGCCTCTGCAGAATTCGATTTCTGTAATATTTGTAGAAGCAAGGGATCGAGTTAAAAGATGAAATTGATCCATATATATGATCAATTTATGAAAATCCTTCACGATAAGGTTTGAATAATAACATAGATTATGGTTAAGTTAAATGAAGAGGTGCGATGGTACAAACACAGGGACACAATGTTTCATAGCTCACACAAGTTGGAAGAATATATAAACGAGAAAGAGTGGTGAGAAGAAAGTGTCTCTACAACCCGAGAGAAGAAGATCAAAACAAAAGCAGAGTCTAAGAAGAAGAACTATTGGTTCTAGGGTGTTCGTCAATGTCTTATTGAAGATCAAGAACAAAACGAGACAAAGAAGCAGTTATGCAATCCAATGTGTGACATAGAAGAACTTTATTGGAATGCAAAAGATACATTGAACATTAAATGATAGAAGCTAGAGAGCAAGAGATGAAGTTTGATTGCAGATAACTAGAAAACCAAACAAGAAGAGGTTGCAATAGACAAGTAGAAAGTGCATCAGTTAATGATTCTAAGAAGACTTAAAGAATTGATAGTATCTCTATGTGTTTATGAACACCTTGAACATAGTACATTAAGAGAGTTATAAGTGTTATAACATCCATAATGGGAGGAAGGGTGGAGCAAGGGAAAACAAGCCAAAGTCAAAAATTCAAATCTGATAGGACTTGTGTTAATGGTTGCATGAATCAAATTCAATATGAAGAGAAACAAAGATTGAATTGCATTGTGAAATCAGTTGGATGTTAGCAACAAATTCACATATAGACAATAAATTTAAATAGGGTGGTAGGGTGGTGCTAGGGAAGGCTACAAGCCTATAGGGGGTCAGAGCCTCTTTCCAGTTGCAACTGGTAAATAGGGTGTCGAAGCATCCTTTCAATGGTAGCGGATAAACTAGGGGGTCATAATCTCCTTCCAGTTGTAGATGGTAAATAGGGTGTTGAAGCATCCTTTCAGTGGTAGCTGATAAACTAGGGGATCATAGCCTCCTTCCAGTTGTAGCTAGTAAATGGAGTGTGGAAGCATCCCTTCAATCATAGCTGAAGAAACTTGGGGACAATCTCTCCATCAAGTTGTAGCTTGAAAAACAATTTTGTAAAAGAACAATTTATTAATGAGAAAAGAGTTGGTGGTTTTCCCTGTTGGGTTCCATGATAAAATCTTGTGTTCATAATGGTTTGTTGTTCATCATATATTTCTTAATTGAATAAATAATGTGTGTGCTTAATATTGATGGAATTAATATGCAAAAAGTAGGAAATACTAATTCACCCCCCCTCTCAGTATTGCTAGATATTCCATCAATTGGTATTAGAGTGAGGTTCCTTTAAGAACGGTCTAACAAACTGAAAGGAAGATCAAATTAAGCACACATGGATGGACAAAATATTTACACTGTGAATGGAACTCCAGTACCTGGAAAAGAAGAATACATATTTTGGAGTACAAGAATGGAAAGTCATCTGAAGACATTGGGATATGAAGTATGGAATTTAGTGATCACTGATTACTTCCCACCAAATAGAGTAAGGACTCCAGCTCAAAAGAAAGATAAGAAAATTAGCTCAATGGCAATGAATACAATCCTTTATGGATTACCTGATGGATTCAAAGAGAAGATAGGTGAATGTAACTCTGCAAAAGAAATTTGGGATAGGATAAAAGACCTCTACTCAGATGAAAAGTCAAATGAAGAATATCAATCAGAACAAATTTCAGTCTACAACAATTCTAGTGATGAAGATTCTTTTGAAGAAGACTCAGACATTGAAGCAGAATTCAATCTTTGAAGCTGAGCTTGAGTGTACTTTGGATGAACAGAGAAAATATAAACAAAGGTGTAAACAAATAAAGAATCTCATGTTGGAGCAAAGGAGGAAACAAGGTTCAAAGAAGAAAGAACTTGAGCAAATCATAGTTGAATTTAGAATCTAATTCCAACTGGATCAAGAGATATTGGAATCCTTTGAACAATCTCTTAATAAGAAGCAACAAAAGGTTGAAGAGCTCAAACAACAACAACTAGAAAGTGAGGAAGAAAATCATACCTTAAAAAGACAACTAATGTCCTCACAAGAGGAGCTACACAGTTCAAGACAACAAGAAGCCATTAGCATGGAAGAAGCCAAGAATTTAAAACAAGAAGTTGTTGGACTCAAGGATCAACTAAAGACTGTTGAAAAATTCAAGAAAGGAACTAAAGACCTTGATAAATTCTCAGTCTACAAAGATTTCCCTCAAACAAATTCGGCCTTGGATATGACCAAGTACACATGGTTAAAGGATCAAGTCCTATTACTCAGATTAATGTAGAAGATGACAAGTGTTTTGATTATACCTCCAAAGAAACAACTATGCAGCAGAAGGATGACAAGAATGAAAACTCCTATGCTCAATAATCTGCTCATCCTCCTAAGAAGATTAACCTCAAAAGAAATAGAAATCACAAGAAAGAAGACCAAAAAACTCCCAAGTACAAAAGTGCATCCTATGGATATTGTTTTTATTACGGTCACAAGGTTGTTGACTACAGAACCAAGAGACACAGGTTGAGAAAACAAGAAAACACATGCAGTTCAAGTGAAATAAAATATCCTAACAACAAGACTGGGCTTGGGTATGTGAAGAAAGAAAGTACTATGTACTATTCCCCCTACTTTCAATACTAACAAAAAGGAGTTGACAAATAAATTAATGTTCTGAAGATATTCATAGATGTTCAAGGGTTGTTGTTATTCATGTAATAACTATGGACATAAATCTATGAATTGTAGAGTATATGGAAGGAAAAACTTGAGGGTTAAGAAATATAACCTTAAAAATAACCAATAAGTAAATCAATTTAAAATAAGAAATTATAACTCCTTTGCACCTCTACAAGAAGGGAACCTAGAATGCTTCATATGTCATATTTATGGACATAAAGCCAGTAATTGCAGATTAATGGAAGTCTTGGAAAAACCAAAGTTCATTAGAGAGCAAAAGAAGCTTTGGAAAGAAAAAAAAAAACATCAAAAGAGGAATGCCTTATTGCCTTGAAAGCCAAAGATAAAGAAGATCTCTGGTATGTTGACAGTGGGTGCTCAAAAAATATGACAAGAAACAAGGAAAAGTTCTTGAAATTAAAGAAACAAAAGAATACTCAACCTCTTCTGTGAAACTCATGGAATTAAAAAAAACAAACAATTCTCTGCTGCCAGAACACCTCAAAATTGGATTGCTGAGAGAAGGAATAGAATAGTCCAGGAGGCTACAAGGACTATGCTCAATGAAACAAGATTATTTGATGGATATTGGAGAGAAGTTGTAGGCACAACCGTATACATATTAAATAGAGGCCAGCTCAGGATTAATAGTAATAAGAATCCTTAGGAACTATGGTTTGGAAGAGCTCCTTCGGTAAAATACTTCAAGGCCTTTGGAAGTAAGTGTTACATCAATAGGATTGATGAGAATCTTGGAAAATTTGATGCTAGATATGATGAATGTATCTTTCTTGGATATGCTTATACCAAGAAAGCATACTTGTGTTACAATCTTAGATTACATAAGATTGTTGAGAGTGCATATGTCAAGGTGGATGATTTAAAAACAATAAGGATCAAACATCAAGAGACTATAATTGACAATGAAGATGAAGATGAAGATGAAGATGATGATGAGTTAGTTGGTACACAAGCACAAGAAGTATAAGAGAAATAAGAAGAAAAGGAATAGGATGATATTAGAATTTAGTGAAGACAAGGAAGATGTTCGAGAAGAAGAGATAAGAGAAGATTCCCCAAGAAGAGACACAAAGACACCCTCAAGAATGACTCAAAAGAATCATCCTGAAGAATTGATTATTGGAAATAAAAGCGATAGAGTGAAGACAAGAAGACAATTGTTGTATCAGACAAAAATAACACTTTTGTCACATATTGAACCCAACTCAATCAAAGAGGCATGCAAAGATGAGAATTGGGTCAATGCTATGAATGAATAATTGGACCAAATTGAAAAAAAATCAAACTTGGGAACTTGTTCCAAGAGCAAAAAATAAAAATGTCATTGGAACTAAATGGGTGTATAAAAACAAAATGGATGAGAATGGGAAAGTAATCAAGAACAAATTCAGATTTTTATGTAAAGGGTATGCTCAAGTTGAAGGGGTAGACTTTGAAGAAACCTTTGCACCCATGGCCAGATTAGAGGCAATTAGGATGTTCTTAGCATTTTCCAGCTACAAAAAATTTAAAGTATACCAGATGGATGTCAAGTCAGCATTTCGCAATGGAAACTTAGAAGAGGAAGTCTATATTGAGAAACCAGAAGGATTTCAATTAAATAACAAAGGAGACTATGTCCGTAAACTAAAGAAATCACTCTATGGGCTAAAACAAGCACCCAGATCATGGTATGAAAGGATAGATTCTTATTTACAAGTACAAGGCCTCAAAAGAGGATCAACCGACAACAATATTTATTGTAAAATTGTTGGTAATAACATGATTATTGTGGAAGCATATGTTGATGATATTATATTTGGCAGTGATGATGAAAAAATGAGTAAGGGATTTGCTAGGAGGATGCAACAAGAATTTGAAATGTCCTTGCTTGGTGAACTAAATTTCTTTCTTGGATTACAAATAGTACAGTCCAAAAGGATATTTTTAATCCATTATTCCAAGTATGTTAAAGATATGTTTAAGAAATTCCAGTTAGAGGATTGCAAACCTATTAATACACCTATGACAGTTGGATGCAAACTAAGCAAGGAAGATGAGTCCAAAGTTGTAGACCCAAAACACTACAGATCAATGATTGGGAGTTTACTCTATGTAACAATTTCCAGACCCGATGTCAAGCAAGTTGTTGGGATGGTGGCTATATTCCAAACAACACCAAAAGAGATCCATGTTCAAGATGTGAAAATAATCTTTAGGTATTTGAAAGGAACCATAGATCTTGGTTTGTGGTACCCTAGCAAGGATTCATTCACCTTAAAATCCTATTTATATGCAGATTGGGTAGGTTGTGTAGATGACATAAAAAATACAAGTGGAGGAGCATTATTCTTGGTAGAACCATTGGTAGCTTGGATAAGCAAGAAACAATCCTCAATTTCTTTGTCTACCACTGAATCTGAGTATATTAAAGTAGCAGAATGTTGCACACAAGTGGAATGGATGAAACAAACCTTACAAGACATCAAAATAGTGTTTTTTGAACCCACTACTATCTACTGTGATAATACAAGCACCATAAGTCTCTCCAAGAACCCTGTCCAACACTCCAAATCAAAACACATTCCAATAAAATGCCACTATTTAAGAGATCAGGCTGAAAATAAGAACATTAAATTGGAATATGTCCCAACACAAGAACATGTTGTAGATATTTTCACTAAAACCTTAAGAAGAGATGTATTTGAATATCTCAGGAAAATATTGGGAGTAGTCCCTCTTCCAATCTAATCTCTCAAGAAAATAATGCATCAATTGGCATCAATTCAGGGGGAGACAATGATCAAAGTTAGGAGGAGTCATTCAGTTATGACAAGAAAAGTATGATTGCAGGAGAAGTTACTCGAGTTCAGATTCTAGTTAGTAACATACAGACAACCATAGCTTTACCATAGGGGGAGAAATCCTTTTCCATTGATGTCAAAAGGGGAGAGTAACTTCATAGAGAAAAGCATCATCACAGGGGGAGTTTGTGTACAAAGTTAGAGTGTTTCCCTCAATGACAAAGGGGGAGATTGTTGGACATATTGTCATTAATGTCAACAGTTGATGTCTTTACATTATAATGATGAGTTGGTACAAAAAAAGAAATGAAAATCCATGTAAAAAAGGAATAACAAATTAATAGCTCAAGAGGGTTAGCGACTGAAGATCAGAAGCTCAGAAGCTCAGAAGACATGACGCATGTTGTTCCTGAGTCTGTACCTAAGGATTTAAAGTACAGTGTCATGGCATCCAAAAGTATACAAAAGGTTGATACAAGATTATACTAACCTTCGGTATGGAAACTAATGAGGGTTTCTACATTCTTGTTGTCTAGCTTCCAACTGTTCCTGGGTGGTAATATCTTGCTCAATGGCTGCCCATGAACGTTCTAATTCTTCCCGGGTGTTAGCAGTTTTAAGAATTGTATCAAAGAGATTTAAAGCAATATGGGTTTGATTAGAGAGTCCAGGTTGAATATTAGGTTGAGTTACTGCAGGGAGAGTCATTTAAGGAACAGTACCAGTATGGAAATGATTTAGGAAGAGATTTTAACGCTGTTTCAATTTGGTCTTCAGAAAAGAGAAATTTTAACTTTAAGAATAAAAAGAAAAG
>SNQJ01S0016474.1:126389-145386 GCA_010110895.2 Picea sitchensis
ATATATTTGAAAATCCTGTACCTTTGAAATAAGTCTGTCAAATCGCAAATAAAACCAAATTTATTGTATAAATCCGATCTTATTTATTCGTGGATTTACCCTAATTCTTCATTAATGTCATCAATGTTCGGCGGCTTGACAGGAAATCGGGTTATGGATTGCAAGTAAATACCTCGTGAAGTGTGCCAACCTCGATGCGCAGGACGTATCTCGTTTAAATTGAAATTACCAATCTTAACGACTTAAATAATTTTCTCGCTTTTTGTTGCATCGTGAATTTCCTTTTTACATTTCGACTCTTCGACTCGCGAGACTGCGAGTGCAGATTTTAGCTTAATTAACCGTAACCGTGATTTGGCGCATCTTTAATTATATAATTAATTTATTTGCCATATCGCGACTCAGAACTTTGGATACAGACTTTTGGGAAAATGATATGCCGAGTCGCGATATTGCGACATCGCGATGTGGCGATAATTAAGACCCAAATTACGGGAAGGAAATCTTAGATTAGGCTATTAATTAATCTTGCTATAATCATCTCGCAACCTCGTGAGTCGGGGTTTTAGGCGCCTTATCTTTATGACAGAAAGTACCGAGTGGCGAAGCACCGAGAACTAAATTTAACCATGGTTAATTTTTTAATCTTTAACTTCTGACCAAGGTTATTACAGGGTTATCATGTTCTCGGCTATCGGGGCTGTAAGAACAAAATCTTGGGTTTGACGCATGCTAAGGTGCAAAACCCCGACGGCATCTAATCATGGGTTAAAGGTTTCACCCTAGTTAATGCCTTGGGCGAAAATTAAAATCAAGTTCGCAGTTTCGCGACTCGGGACTTGTGAATTCAAAAATTAAAGTGTCTGACTTGCGAGACCCCGAAACAAAACAAAAGAGCGAACATATTTGCGAGAATGGTTCTTTTTTGAAAGTAGGAAAAGCATTTTTGTTTAGGCGACAAGATTTCCAGAGTTTTAAGATTCCGGAAGGAGAAGAAAAGCAACTTTAGATCTCAAGTATCAAAAATTGAAAATTGCGTGAGGTGAAAAACAAGGGAGGCTCCAACAACGCACATGAAGCTCAAAAGGGAAAGCACAATGCATAAACATGGTCGGGATCAAAATCCTCACAGGACAAACCAGGACCGCTGGATACACACGAGCCAGATCAAGGGCAGGGATTGATTGCAGAGCGTGAAGGGAGAATTAAACTACACGCTATTTCCAATCCCACAATCAGGCTAGATCATCAGATCTCATTGATTCAAAGATCGACGAATGTGGTTAACTCACCAACAATCGCACAACTTCAATTGCGAAGTTTGGGCGACGAATTAAACCACACACAAGTTATGGTTCTGCAATCTACATCAACAGTTGGATCGTGCTAAAGAAGGATTGTTAGATGAAGTCCAAATACTCGAGGATTATTCTTCGGGGAATCTCACTACGAGAGAATTGGGAAGTGGGAAAGAGAATAAACCAGAAGTTCTGAAGTCTTGAACTTCCATCAGCCGTCGGATCTAAGGAGCAGTTTGATATCAATGATAGTCATCAGATCAGGGTTGCCTAGCAGCAATTAACTTTGGCGCTGACCACTTCAACAAAAAAAGGGTTCAGAACATATGAGTTCACCTGAAATTCGGAGCTCTGAAGTCACGGGGCAAGGACATGTGGAGCATTAAGATGGTGACAAGTTTCAAAGTCCAGTTGACATTTTAGACTACGTAAGTCACAAATTAGGGTGACACGTGGAAAATGGAATTAGGGTCCACGTCACTTCCAATTTATAGCCTCCGGGGATGTTCAGCTTCTCCTACTAGACAAATTCCCAAAGCACCGGAGTTTCGAAGTCATGAACTAACATTGGTTGTAGATCTGAGATCCCCCAGGATGAATCATGACTATTAGATCAAGTGCAGAGGAAGGATAGTGTAAGGTGTACTAAACAACAGACAACAAGTGGTCACCACAGTGTAATGACTTATTTGGTAGGTAAACGTTCAGGGGGATTGAACTACTTCATAGTTCGAGTAGCCCGGAGTCCCAGAGAGTCGAAGCTTCGAAGTAAGATATGACCTTCTATCGAGAAGGAATATTCACGGTCAATATCCTAAAAGGCGCACAATGAGAAGGCCATTAACTAAGTGGCTTGTTGAGGTTGCACGGACCATCCACTCAACCACATATTAAGACACAATCGTTTGATCTATGAGTATATAGATAATATGTACTTCGGCGAAATGAACTCCGGAAGGTTGAAAGATTGCAGAGGCTAGAAGTCCTAAAGGATGAAGTTCTGAAATAACAATGGCTATCCATATCAACCTTTGATTAAGTCATAGTCATTGGATAAAGTAGTGGAAGGTTAGTGTATGGATTGAAGCTAGACCATTGATTTGGTTCCAAGACTCATTCTAATCATTGGATCCATTTGTGTGAGAGGTAACCACTTCAGGAAGTTCAGACTTCGGAAGATTGGATGATTCTAAGAGAGAAATTTTCCAAAGGCCAAAGTCCGGAGGACTAGGTTATAGCCCCTGGTCAGAGGTTACGAACATATAAGTCGTGAGGCGCTGAGAACATTCCTGAGAACACCAAGGTTTTGGCAAGACTGTGTGTGCGCAACAAATTTTGCATGCCGTGTGCGCCACAAGTTTTGTACTGCGCGCACCAAGATTCAATGCTCATCGACTAGTTTCTACTACGTGCACCAACTAGTTTTGCACTGCGTGTAAGGGATTGTAAAGATCACATCCTTCTCAAATCCTTGAAGATCAATGTAATAATTGTAACCATTTTTGTAATCAACCAATTGGTCGTGGTCGAGGTTTTAGTGAGTTGGAAAGTTTAGTATGATTTCCATGCATCTATAAATATATAAGGAATGCATGCGGACAAAATAGAGACAAATTCTTGTTCATTATGGTTGTTGGTTGATTTAAAAAATTCTTCCTCATTATTGGTTCACTTGTAATGGTTAGAGTCATGAAACATGAGAGAGAAAGTAGATCTAGATTTATATTGAGGTCTTTGACCCAAGTTTTTCTAAGTCTTTGAGTAGGCTACGACCATCCATTTATCTAAATGCATTTTTATGGCTGATGAATAAGAAATCTATTTCTATCATGATTTTGTGTTGAATGGATGTTGATGAATATGTTAGGAGCTAGTATGTATTCAAGTTTAATAAGATGAATGAATGAGCTAGAATGTGTAGTCTTGCGTCATATGTTTTTTGTTTACCTTCTTCCTTTATGCAATGCACACCACTTAGGTATTTATAATTATCAACAACGTCGGGGGTGAGACCTTATTCATTTCTGAATATTGAATATGATGATGTTGATGGGGTACTTGTTGGTGAAGCCTTTCGAACCCTCGATCTGAAACCTCGATCCAACAATGTGTGATCAAAAGATCAATTTACAAACACTGGCTCATAATTACGAGCATCATGAGATTGGTTCTTCAAATAAGGAACATGTGTCTACTTCCCATCCTAGTGGCCCTGTCCAAATAGAAAATACATCACTTGACACAATGCTTCACCCACCAAAGGGTGTACTTCATAGGTCTATGCATAATCCCAACACATAGGCTTCCCATAATTATAGTATTGTGGAATATTTAGCCCATGCACCATGTGCCCTATTAGCCGTTGAAGTCCTCTAGTGATGCCTAGAATGTAGTGGAGAGAATTGTTGTCTACTATAGGCACGGTGGACACTTTCGATACTAGTTTAATTACATTTGACGTAGAACAAAGTAGTCTCACATGGGATGAATATCTTCAAAATTGTTATTGATGAAGGGGCCTCCACTTGTATTATTTCTATGTCATGTTGGAGAGACATAAGTTTCCTAGAGCTTGTGTAGTCTAGCACCATGTTGAAGGCATTTGAAAACAACACGTTTAAGCCCCATGGGATCATTGCCACCTTTCTGATAGAGTTAGGGGGAAACATTGTCTTCATTGAAGTTGAGGTAGTTGATGCCCCATTAGATTACAATATGTTGCTTAAGCATAGTTGGTTCTACACAATGACGATTGTTGCTTCCTCGGTCTTTAGGGTTTTCCATTTTCCCCATCATGGGAAGGTGGTGACTATCGATCATTTGGAATATTGCATGTTTGATTACAAGACTAACAATGGTATGTACATTCCATTAATCAGTGGTTACTCAATTGCTTACGAGAATGTTGGGGTGCGGATGTTCAAGGATTCATCGCTCAAGGGTACATTTACCCTACCCCCACCACTCACTACTTAAAGCATGGCTCCAATCTGTATGATTTCTACATTAACATGCAATAATAGTGTTAATTTTACACTTTAAAGAGCCTACATGTTACCAAAGTCTCGTAGAAGATGTGGCTTAAGCATCTCTAACCTTGTGTGAATGTTTGTACAAATGCTCAATGTTTAACCGACCCTTATTTTTCCATATCAATCTTTCAATAAAATGGCTGCCTTATAATACCTCCAAGAATGTGTTGCGACTCAAAAGTCCCAATTGGTAGATCAACTACGGATAACTATTCAGTTACTTACCAATCACAATAAGGCTTCAATTTCTAGTGTGATGGTTTACATTCCCATGCCATTTCATATTTTTCTGTTGTGGATGGTAAAGAGATATGGAAGGCACACCTTTTGCTTAAGTGTGTTTGTGATTACAACCGTGTAGAGAGTTTGTTTAGAAAGTCCAAAGAGTAGTTCAAATGGAAATCGATTATTGCCCCTAAATAATAGTCACTTACGCATATTATAAGATGGAAACCCAACGTATTTTCTTATATTAGCAGACACTTCAACAGAAACACACTTATAAGCCGACCACACAAATAAGATATACAATACATGTATATAGGTGTGACACCTTACCTAGACAAGCAGCAACATTTAAAATAAAGTCAATGGCATCTCCAACTAATCTAATGTGGAACGACTCTCTAAGATACTATTTAAGTATAGCTTACCGTCACTAGGTAGGACCATATGGCGCTTGCAGTATATCTGATACTTGATCATCCAAAAACAAAAGCTCAGATTGGGATCTTGACTGGACTGTCACATACTGCTGCTTTAATGTCATATCATATTTCCCAGAGGACCACCGCGTGGACAAAGCAGGCCGAAGCTGCCACAACCACGCCTGCAAAGATGGGAGGAATCAGGAAATCCACGTTTGATTTCCCGACCAGATGAGCAGGCAGGCATATGACATCTCCCGGCTTATCCAACGGCAACCTCAGATACTTCCCTTGAAGGTCATCGCACGCCAGAGAGAATTCTGTAAACGATGACAAACCGGAAGTGAATGCCAATTCAGGGCTCACCGACGCAACTGTCACTACTGCTGCCAGAAATGTTGTCCAGAAAATGGTGTATACAAAAAGTGGCTCGAGAATAAAGCTTATGCATCGCCCCGCGCATGCTTTCAATCCTCTGGAAAGATTCCATAAAATTCCTGAAATGTTTGCAGGTAAAGCCATGGTGGATCCCTCAAGTTCTGCCGCTCAGGATGGTTTGATTATCCTCAACTGTATACGAGCCATAAGCTGAAGCCTGCACACCTAATGGACTGCCCGCTTCTTGAGAAAATTAGCTTCCTGCAAAAACGGTGAATCAAGATTCTTTATAGCTTCAAAAGATGAAAAATCCAAGGAAATTTACAATCTGTAAATCAGTCTCTGCAACAGAAAGAAATGAGAAAATTATCCCGCATATCTCTTTCCTAAATGAATAACCTACTCTTTTAAATTTCAAACTAAAACAATCGCTCTTTCACCCAAAATTTCCTCTGTAGATTTATTATTGTCCTACTTCATACAACAATAATGGTAAGCATCCTACAATATTCAATCCCTTCTCTGCTCACGTTCTCAGCATGCCTTTCTACCGACAGTTTAAAGGCCCGTCCGCGCAAAATAGTACCAAAAATATCTTTATCGGTCTTCCGACAAATTAAAGTGACTTTTCATCGTTCGATTCCTCCGCCGCTCGTTCCAAATTCTTTGTCAGGATACATCTAACTGTATTACGAAATTGAAAATAAAATAAAATCAAGATTCAACATAAGTTGCTACCAAGAAATTCGCGAGGCTTTTGATTCTAATTTCAGCCTATTGCAAAATTCTACAAGACTGGGATTTCATTCGTTCCAATTGCAATTCCCTAAAACAAACTTCGCGTTTCAGCTTGATCTCAGGAGATTTTCAAAAATCCAAGATTTCAGTATTCCGATGGCAAATCCGCCGATGAACTAAATTTTAATTTGATCTTGTTCGAATTTTTGTATATAGTTCCGGATTGGTAGAAGTTTTCTGAAAGAATTTTGAAATTCACGGTTTCTTGCCGCAAATTCTTTAAGAAACTTCAAAGAAACCGAATTTTAAACTCTTTACCACGCCAATACATTGAAAGTTCTGATTCCCTGCCGGGTAATTCAAAATCGAAAGAATTCCAACCATCGTTTGGATGCCAGAAAAACGAGGGAAGAGGTTTTCCAAAGCAAACAAGATGCAGAGCTCAAAACCTAACGGATTTTCAATTTCTAGGAAAATTAATACAATTGAAGGAACAAATTTACCGGTGAAATCAATTTAGCAGCACTGTAAGTAGGCCATTGAAACTGGATCGACTACCGAATGATTCGAACCGGAGACCTCCCCTGTACAAAGTGACGGGAGCCTTCCGATAAAATTCTGCCGCAAGATTCGCCTCCTTAACACACGGCCTTATGCGACCTAGCTTTTAAATGTTTGCGAGTCTGGCGATTTGATGATAACGCCAATGTTGACCACTGTATAACACGGGAGTACAGAAGAGCCCAAGTTAGATTTATAACGTGGTTAATGTAATAAAGTGAACGGCGTTATAACTTTGTTGCCTTACCGACTCCCCCAATCTAGCTTAAGCAATCAAATAAATTTTTGGTTACTCTTTTTTTTGCATCAGGTGGTTGTTGTTGTGAATTTGAAAATTAAAGCAAAATTTTAAAGGCGGTGCATTAATCAATAATTAAAGCAAAATTTTAAAGGCAATGTACTAATCATAAAGCTTTAAAGGTGGTGTACTAATCAATTAAGATAACATCTCATTTTAAAAAGGGAAATGTCACTTTAAAAAGTGAAGTATCAATTTAGCTTTATAATACCAGGGACCAAAACCCAAGTGTTATAGAACAACCAATACATACACACAATAAAAAAAACTATTTAATGAGACCAACCTCCTCCCTAAGAATTGAAATTAAACTTGTGGAATAATTATGAATTCCATCACCGAATCAAATTGACAAAAAATTCGATGTCATCTGAACAACTCATATTTCATTAATAATGTTGGAAACATGCCAACGAATTTCCCATATGGTCACATGCACATGCTACAACTATATTTAGAATGTGCATGCATGCACTCTTCTGTTAACAATTTATGTAATTGATGGATCTTATTATAGTTAGTTTATCTAATTGTTTGAGAGACGCTATATACACGAGCATACCGATATAGGTTAGAGGGCAATCTGTAGTGAGAGTGTGAGAGTAAGATGCAATACTAAGGTCACTGTGTGTATAAGAGGAGAGGATGGTTGTATTCCTGTGATTTGACATTGTAATTCTCCCTTGAATAATAAAAATACCGATTATCATTGCCTCGTGGTTTTTTCCCGTATTGGGTTTCCACATAAATCACTGTGTCAATTGTGTGATTGTTGTTCTCGGTTTAATCTTGGTTTTAAATGCTTTTCTATTAGAATCTTGTTACGTTTTTGCTTTCGGTGCTTAACAAGTGGTATCATAGCTTAGAGTTGAAGAATCTGAGAGAAAATGAGAAAGTTATTCAAAAATGAGTGTCGGTGAGGCGCAGAGGTAATAGAAGGTCACTGGATCAATCTGAGTTTGTTTGTTGAAGAAACGAAGGACGAAATCAGAGCAGAGGGGAAATACCTGTAAATCATCCACAAGGTGCGATAAGAGCGATACTCTAGTTATCATCGAGTTTTACCCCTGGTAGGAGGTGCAGTAACTTGTAATCATTTGTAATCACGTTTTACAAAAGGAGCAATAAAAAAAGGCTTGGTGAACTCCATTATAAATGGGCCTGGAGGTAAGTGGTGAAGGCTTACTTGGCCGGCTTGGTCAGATTTGATCAAGGGAATGTTTGTGTTAAGGTGGAGCACTGAGACTATAGTGTAAAGTCCCTGTAGGTGAGTGACATTGGGTTCGTTTGGCCAAATTTGGTCAAAATTGTTCGAATGCAAAGTTCGAGGTCGAGCACTGTGTCCAGGTTAGAAAGGTGGGTTTGTAGAAAGGTTGATGTGTTGGCAAGTCAATCAAGTGTTTGAGAATATATGATGAAGGTAGGTTCATAGCCATGGAACTTGAAAAGTATTGCAAGGAAGTTGGGATCGAATAGGCATGTTCAGTAATACCAAGTTGCAACAATAGTTGTGGACATAAGTGGTTGTGCTATCTGATAACTCGAACACCATCAGTTGCAAAAGACTGGAATATTTCATAAGAGGTATGAACATGTTATCTGGTAATTACTCAAATGTGAAATTATTCGGTTGTGATGCTTATGTTTTTTTAATCAGCATTCTAAGTAGGACCTAGATCAAAAGGGTAGATATTTGATATGGTGATGATGTTAATGGATGCAGACTATGGGATTCTACTACCCACATAATCATTATGGACAGAGATGAAATGTTTGATGAATCTCCTTTTATAAAATCAAACATAGTAAAAGGTGAAATGTTCAAAGCATGACTGGTAGTAGAAGGATATTTGGAAGGTATTGATTTCCATGAAAGTTTCTCACCAGTTGTTAAAAGTTTGTTTCTATTCATGTTGTGTTAGCATTAGTTGTGTTAGTACAAGTAGATGTTAAAATTGTTTTACATGGAGCATTTTGGATAAGGGGATGTATATGGAACAACTAGAATGACTAGTTCAGAATCACAACAAAGGATTTGTTTGCAAATTCAAGAATCGTCACATGGCCTGAACCATGCCAGGAAAATGGTACACGATGTTTGATTCCTTCATGGTGAGACAAATTTTACAAGAAGTGAGTATAACCATTGTGTTTATGGTATATTCATTATCTTGGTGTTATATGTTATGCTTGTTGCAAGCACAAGCATGGGTGAGGTCAACAAGTTGGCTCAGCTAGTTAGGACGTTTGTTATGAAGGATCTGGGAGCTGCAAAATAAATCTTGGGCATGGAAATACACAGAAACATGAATGATGGTAAGCTTGGTTATCACAATAGAAGTATGTGGTGAAGATACTCAAGAAATTCGGTATGAATAATGTGAAACCGGTAAAATCCCTTTGGATTTCCATTGTAATTTTTCTTCAGGTTTATGTCCTAACTGATGAAGAAGAAAATGGTTATATGTCTCAAGTATTATATGCTAGTAAGAAGTTTGATGATTGCAATGGGGAATGGTCAACATTTCACATGAAGTTGGTGTTGTCTGTAGACACATGGAAAAACCAGGTGAAGAGCATGGAAATGAGTGCTTCAAACACAGAAGCACAAGTATCACCTACAGTGGTTGCAGTGATTTAGTTTGTGGTTATGATTCATGAGATTTGGACAAGAGGAGACCTACCTCAGGTTATGTCTTGCAAGAATGAAAGGATCTATTGGGTAAGTTTGGACAAGTATAGGATGTGGTGTTCTGTGGTGGTCAAAGTGTTGTGCATTTGACTAACAATACAACATATCAAAATGGGACAAGTGCATCGGTTTATTAGACATGTTACTGATGGAGGCAGAATGGTCCATACTGGAGCGAATCATGTAGACATGTTCATGTAACATTATTGTTAGAGAATTTGTGGAGCTGTGATGGCACTTGGCTTCTCTTGTCTTCCAGGAAAGGTGATGGATAAATTTAGGCATGATATATCAGGAAAATTGTTGTCAAGGTGGAAATTGTTGGAAACATGCCAATGAATTTTCCATGCGGTCACATGCACATGCATGCAGTTATATTTAGAATGTGAATGCATGGACTCTTTTATTAACCGTTTGTGTAACTGGTGGATCTTATTATAATCAATTTGTCTAATTATTTGATAGATTCTATATATATGAGCATACCCATAGAGGTTAGAGTGCAATGTGTAGTGAGTGTGTGAGAACAAGACACAATACTGAGGTGATTGTGTGTATGAGGGGAGAGGATGGTTGTATGCATGTGATTTGGCTATTGTAATTCTTCCTTGAATAATAAGAATACCGATTATCATTGCCATGTGTTTTTTTCCCGTATTGGGTTTCCACATAAATCACTATGTCAATTGTGTGATTGTTGTTCTCGATATATGGTCTAAATTAAGATGCAAAGGTCATAAATATATAAAGCTAATAGATTGTCCATGTGGATCAAGGAGATGCCCACCTCTTCATTAATTAATTGGGCTAACAGGTTGCCCATATGGGTCAAAGAGAGTCCCACCTCTCCATTGGGTTTTATTTTCCACTATTTAGTTAGTTGGGTAGTTAGATCTATTATTATAATAAAAGAGACTCATTTAATGAGCTCTTTCCATTATTATATTAGGTTTTATTTTCCACTACTTAGTTGGGTAGTTAGATATATTATACTAATAATAGAGACTCATTTAATGAGTTCTTTTTGAATTTGTCCAATGGACCATTTTTTAATGCTATATAAAGGCCCATCAAGCTTTCTCATAATATCAAGTTACTCATTTGGGCTTCTCTCATATTTTTTATTGTTCATTGTGAGATTAATTAGCTTTGAGTGATTTACTAGTAATTAGTTTTAGAGGTGAGGTTCCTCTTTGTGCCTCACCTCCCAAGTACTTCATTTACATGTTTTTTTTTTCATGCTTATTTTCATGCAAGATTGACACATCTAAGCTCCTCCTTTCTCGACATTCAAGCCATCTAGATCTCATCCCCTAAGATTCAGATCAGTGGTATTAGAGAAGGTACATTATCCATCGGAACAAGGGTTTGAAGCATGCTGTGGGTTCAAACATTTGCAGTAATCACCAACCTCTTTTTGGTACTATCATAATTCATTTCCTAGGCCATACACTGTAAGCATCATAGTTGGTCCACATGAACTATAGAGATTTTTTTTACCCTCAGATCTTCGTTTACCATTACAAGGAGAACCATACATGGATTCACTACATCTATACATGGATCCACTACATCCATTGGTATGCAAAATTTTCAACAAATTTGTAGGGTGTCTATGCTTCCCACGGAGGTTCCACAATCTCTACAACAACCCCTGCTGCTCTACAAACCCTTGGCATCCTTTGTGGCTTTTTACACTCAGCCAAATTCAAAGAATTTTTGCAATATCTACACAACATTTTAGAGGCTTTACCATAGCTCATTGGAAATATCTCTTCAATATATTAAATGGGTATTTCATGGAATCTCATTTGACTTCCTGGTTTGAGAGATATCATCGATTGAATCTCAGCATGTATTTGACCCAAGGAGGCTGCACATACCACCATCTTCAACAGTATTTTTCTCCATGCTCAGGAAACTACAAAAGGAGTTCCACATATGGCTAAAGATATCTCTTCAATATCTCAAATGGGTATTTCATGGAATCACATTTGGCTTCCTGGTTTGAGATATATCATCTATTGAATCTCAACATGTATTTGACCCAAGGAGGCCACGCGTACCACCATATTCAAAGGTATTTTTTCTCCCTGCTCAGGAAACCACAAAAGGAGTTCCACATATGGATGGAAAAATATATTCAATATCTCAAATGGGTATTTCATGGAATTTCATTTTATTGTTTGATTTATGAGATATATTTTTTGAAGCAACACATGTCTATAACCAACATGACCGTGTGCCCTTCAAATTCATCCTAGTTTTCCTCACTCCATGGGCCACCTCAGAACAAGTTTCATATACTGATGGAAATATATCTTCAGTAGCTCAAATGGGCCTTCGACGGAATTCGATTTCATCAGTTGTAGAAAAAGTTATGAATATATTTGTAGAAGGATGTTCACAACCCTCAAAGTCACGATTATTCCATATTATTTTTAAAATTTTGGGGATTTTATTAAGATTTCTTTATTTTTTTACCCATGTACAATCCCATTCTCAACTAGGTTATGGGTCAACCACAAACCCACGGTTATAAGTCAACCACACAAAACCATTCTCTTCATTGGGTATTTTCACATTGTAATCATAATGATACAATAATGGGGTTTCTCTTTTTAGCACGAGTGAAATGATGTGGACCATCATTTTCTAAGGGGGGAGGAATGATCCAAATTTTAGGGGGTGTATGGTCTAAATTTGGATGAAAAAGTCATAAATCTATAAAGCTAATAGATTGTCCATGTGGATCAAGGAGACATCCACCTCCTCATCAATTAATTGGGCTAACAGGTTGCCCATATGGGTCAAAGAGAGTCTCACCTCTCCATTGGGTTTTATTTTCCACTACTTAGTTAGCTCGGTAGTTAAATCTATTATTATAATAATAGAGACTCATTTAATGTGCTCTTTCCATTATTGTATCGGGTTTTATTTTTCACTAGTTAGTTAGTTGGGTAGTTAGATATATTATACTAATAATAGAGACTCATTTAATGAGCACTTTTTTACTTTTTCCAATGGACCTTTTTTTAATGCTATATAAAGGTCTGACAAGCCTTCTCATAATATCAAGTTACTCATTTTGGCTTCTCTCATATTTTCTATTTTTCATTGTGAGATTAATTAGCTCTGAGTGATTTACTAGTAATTAGTTTTAGAGGTGAGACTCCTCTTTGAGCCTCACCTCCCAAGTACTTCATTTACATGTTTTGTTTTGTCCATGCTTCTTTTCATGCAAGATTGACACATCTAAGCTCCTCCTCTCTCAACATTCAAGCCATCCAGATCTCATCCCCCGAGATCTGGATCAAATTATCCCTTGAATAATAAGAATATTGATTATCATTTCCCCATGGTTTTTTCCCCTATTGGGTTTCCACATAAATCACTGTGTCAATTGTGTGATTGTTGTTCTCGGTTTAATATTGGTTTTATATGCTTTTCTATTAGAATTTTATTACGTTTTTACTTCCGCTACCTAACAAATAAGACGAGCCCAATGATATCTCTCCATGGAAGAGGGATCAGGGAGGGCTGAAAGTGGACAATCAATATACACAAGATATTTCACTTAATTTTCTTTTACATAGATGTGATTTTTCTTAATTTTCTTTTACATAGATGTTGGTATATAGAGAAAGATACGTTGTTCTGATTGGTTCAACACTGAGGTATATTCTCGCGAAAGGAATTTGGAAGTGTAATGAAGAACTACGAAATTCGAGAGGTCCCAATACAATGTCACATTGGCCCTATTTTTTTTTTGTTGGGGGCTCGGGGGTGGACAAGTCGCTTAGAGAAAAGCCGAGGGTTAGTTGAATCCATGAGAAGAAAAACAAGAAAATATGAGGGAAGCAAACCATGGCAACGACGAAATGATTATGCATTACATGTATTTGAGGAAAATACAAGAAGATAGAAGAAATATGCATGATGTAAATGTGTAGTGGATGATGCAAGGAATCTAGACATGATGTAACGAAAAAGGAAATCAAGTTATTAATATGCATGATGTAAATGTGTAGTGGATGATGCGAGGAATCTAGACATGATGTAAAAGAAAAGGAAATCAAGTTATTATGAATGCATTGTTTTTTAATATTAGAGTTGGAAACAACTAATAATTGAACAATCATTACAAATATGTAATTGTGATCATGCTTAGTTGTGAGTAGATTCGATTTAAAATCTATGGAGACTAATTTCTAAGGTTTATTTAGAGTGGGTAGAGGAATAAGTAGTCCTTCTTTCTTAAAGGCATGGTAGTGATGATACAGGTAGTGCATGATATAATATATTTGCTAACATTATGTTTGAGATTTGGTCAACAAAAGTACTTATGTGATATTTTCGTTGTCTTCTCCACACCAAAGTGTCTTGCAACTCTAGTTTAGTGTGCCTCATGTAATGTATCCAGCCTCCATGCTGAGTTTCGTCAATGAAAAAAATGACTTAGCCTGCTAAAAATGGATTTAAAAACTCTCCCATACATATAAAATAAAACCAAGGGTAGGAAGCCCATAATTTAAAATGCATCTAATGGCATATATTAAAACATGAATGCAATGTTCAATTAAACTAACAAATACAAAACATTCAAATATTTATTCACATAATGAAATATTCATAATAAAAACAACAAAACACTTATCTGTTAATAAAGAAAACAACTAGTTGCATACGAAGGATGAACCTCCCAACCATAGGCACTGCTATTCCAAATCTCAACAACATACCACCTCTGAGATGAGGCTATGAGTTCACAAGGAGATATGACCTATTGGCTATCCACTCTCCACAAATAGTAGCCCCAAATTCAGGTTCCAAACTCTAACAAAAATTCCAATCCACCCGCTCTCTTCCCGACAACCTGCACAACCCAATGAATGCACCCCCTTCACTGCTCTCAATCCATTGGGTTGTACCATTTTTTTATCACGACTTATAGTGCACTTGGTTAGCTAGGATTATGTCATATTCTCTAGGAGTGCTCATAGTATTCTTCCTAGACATCTAGACACGATGTAACAAAAAAGAAAATAAAGCAATTATGAATGCATTGATTTTTTATAACAGAGTTGGAAACATCTAATAATTGAACAATCATCACAAAAATATAATTGTGATCATGCTTAGTTGTGAGTAGATTCGATTTAAAATCTATGGAGACTAATTTCTAAGGTTTATTTAGAGTGGGTAGATGAGTATTCAATCCTTCTTTCTTAAAGACATGGTAGGGATGATATAGGTAGTGCATGATCTGAAATATTTGCTAACATTATGTTGGTGATTTGTCGAACAAAAGTACTTATGTGACATTATCATTATCTTCTCCACACCAAAGTGTCTTGTAGCTCTAGTTTAGTGTGCCTCCTGTAAAGTATCCATCCTGCATGCCGAGTTCTATCAATGTGGAAAATGACATAGCCTACTAAAAATGAATTTAAAAATGCCCCCATACATATAAAAGAAAACCAAGGGTAGAAATCCCATAATTTAACATGCATCTAATGACATATATTAAAACATGAATGAAACTATTCAACTAAACTAACAAATACACAACATTTAGATATTTATGCATGCAATAGATTATTCATAATAAAAACAACATAACACTTATATGTTAATAAAGTAACCAACTAGTTGCGTACAAAGGATGAACCTCTCATTCATAGGCGTTGTTATTTCAAATCTCAACAACATTCCACCCATGAGTTGAGACTATGAGTTCATAAGGAGATATGACCCTCTTGGCTATCGACTCTCCACAAACAGTAGCCCCAAATCTAGGTTCCAAAATCTAACAACAATTCCAATCCACCTGCTCTCTTGCCCACAACCTGCACAACCCAAGGAATGCATCCTCTTCACTACTCTCAATCCATTGGATTGTACCATTTGTTTATCATGAATTCTAGTGCACTTGGTTAGCTAGGATTATCTCAGCTTCTCTAGGAGTGCTCACAATAGTCTTCACAATACTCTCAAGCCATTTTCTCAATAGGAAATGCACTACAAGATTACAACCCATTTTTACATCCATGCAAGCCACATTTCCAGCATAAACACAACCCAATAATGGATTCCTTCAAGCATACTATTGCTAGTGCTCATCCTAGCATTCAACTCTCATCTTGCTGTCTAAAATGTGCATGCAAAAGATATCTTCTTTAGACATACAAATTTCCTTTTCCTCAAACCAATTGAATGCTTACTCTACCCAATGTTTATTGTACTTCATCCCCATGCTCCCCAATAGATATGGGATGTGACTTCTCACACCCACCCTCTTATAACATGGATTTCATGATTTTCATTTGGGAACACTCAACAACAAAATAAAAGGTTATACACAATGATAATAATTTCAGGAATGTGGGTTTGGATTAATGCCCATAAATAAAATCCCCCTTGGACCCCTCTCTCTTGTGGAATCATATCCCCCCATCATTTTCATCCCTTTTGTATCCCAACCAACTATTACTACTTTTATTAATCATTTCAATGTTCATAATATACAATTCAACCCCCCAACCATATTAATCAATATGGTCTCTCTGCCCCATTCATATCGACTCACCAACCTAATTCACATTTATACTCATGATATAACGAAAAATGAAATCAATCATTCATGAATGATAAAACATGAATGAATCAAGCATTCATATTTTCATGATATAAAAAAAGGAAATCAAGTTATTATGAATGCATTGTTTTTTTACAACAAGTTGGAAACAACTAATAATTAAACAATCATCGGAAAAATATAATTGTCATCATTATTAGTTGTGAGTAGATTCAATTTAAAATATATGGAGAATAATTTATAAGGTTTATTTAGAGTGGGTGGAGGATTATCCACTCCTTCTTTCTTAAAGGCATGGTAGTGATGATACATGTAGTGCATGATCTGATATATTTTCTAACATTATGTTGGATATTTGGTCAACAAAAGTACTTATGTGACATTGTCACTGTCTTCTCCACACCAAAATGTCTTGCAACTCTAGTTTAGTGTGCCTCCTGTAAAGTATCCATCCTACATGTTGAGTTTTGTCAATGTGGAAAATGACATAGCCTGCTAAAAATGAATTTAAAAATGCCCCCATACATATAAAAGAAAACCAAGGGTAGAAATCCAATAATTTAACATGCATCTAACAACATATATTAAAACATGAATGCAAATGTTCAACTAAACTAACAAATACACATCATTGAGATATTTATTCACACAATGGAATATTCACAATAAAAACAACATAATACTTATTTGTTAATAAGGTAACCAACTAGTTGTGTATGAAGGATGAAACTCTTAGCCATAGGTCTTCTATTCCAAATCTCAACAACAGGCCACCCCTGAGATGAGGCTATGAGTTCACAAGGAGATTTACCCTCTTGGCTATCCAATATCCACAAACAATAGACCCAAATCTAGGTTCCAAAGTCTAACAACAATTCCAATCCACCGACTCTCTTCCCCACAACCTGAACAACCCAAGGAATGCACCCCCTTCACTACTCTCAGTCCATTGGGTTGTACCATTTGTTTATCACGACTTCTAGTGCACTTGGTTATCTAGGATTATCTCAACTGCTCTAGGAGTGCTCATAGTAGTCTTCACAAGACTCTTGAACCATTTTTTCAATAGGAAATGCACTACAGCCTTACAACCTATTTTTATATCCATGCGAGCCACATTTCCAACATAAACACAACTCAATAATGACTACCTTCAAGCATATTATGGCTAGTTCTCTTCCCAGCACTCAACTCCCCTCTTGCTATCCAAAATGTGCATGCAAAAACTATCTTCTTTGGCCATACGAATTTTGTTTTCCTCAAACCAGTTGACTGATCACTCTGCCCATTATTGATTGTACTTCATCCCCATGCTCCCCAATAACTATGGGATGTGATTTCTCACACCCACCCTCTTACATGAATTTAATGATTTTCTTTTGGGAACACTCAACAACAAAATAAAAGGTTATACACAATGATAATAATTTCAGGAATGTGGGTTTGGATTAATTCCCATGAATAAAATTCCCCTTGGACCCCTCTCTCTTGTGGAATCATAACCCCCCATCATTTTCGTCTCTCTCATATCCCAACCAATGATTACTACTTTTATTAATCATTTCAATGCTCATAATATACAATTCGACCCTCCAACCATATTAATAAATATGGGATCTCTGCTCCAATCATATCGACCCACCAACCTAATTCACATTTATACAATACATTACAATTTGCGGGGACTAAAAATGGGGGTGTTACTTTCCCCTCCCCCTTATTTTTTCACTGTCCTTAGTGAACATCACCCTATGATGTACATACAATTACAATGCTAGGCTCTTCATCCTTTAATCAACATATTGGTTCTTCGACCTAATATTACACAAACATTCCAACCTAAATATAAATACATAGGTACTTCGACCCACAAAACCATAAATACATAGACACTTTGGCTCGAAAACATAGATACATATTCATTCCAACCCCAAAATATAAACACATGACCCACTGACATTCTCGTACGACTACCCCATTTTCCACTAGCTCTCTTCCTCTTAAGCGACCCAACCCAAGGAATGTACCCCCTTCACTACTCTTAGTCCATCGAGCTGTACCATTATTTTATCAGGGATGAACCAAGGTATGTGCCCCCTTCATTTTCCTTATTCCATCGGGATGCACCATTCGTTTACCATGGTCTCTATGTTACAGGTAATTAGAAATATCACTACTGGGAACTCAAGGGACTCACTACTAGGAGAACTACCAATAAAAATAATTGGTAGCAACCTTCCTGCTACAATGCAAATCACACAGGAGTTCATTGTTCAAGCCTGAAAACCTGGTTCTTTGACATTGCAACTCCCACACATGATTTCACTCTTCAGACCTAACAACCTAGTTCTTATGTTGTACTGACCCTCTAGGCTCAAGCATCACTTTTACTGTTACATAGTTCCTCAAGTGATTCATCATTTTCCAAGGTGTTCTTATGCAGATGAATGCCAACTTGTTGCTAGACTTCCACTAGAAATCCATAACCTGTGGAAATCATCCCATTTATATCATATGCATGCATTCAATATGAGACATCACCATACAATTTTCAATTATAAATTTTCAAATATGTTTTATATAGGAAAAAATGATTTCCCAAGCATGATTTTTCTGCTCATTATGTTTGGCTCTTGCAGTTGTAGATTGTTGGACAACTGAGAGGGGGGGGTGAATCAGTTGTTACCGTGCTTAAACAATTATGCTTCTTTTAAACTCTTTGCTGAAACACTAAATGATGATCACAATAATGCAG
>SNQJ01S0016474.1:164049-176554 GCA_010110895.2 Picea sitchensis
TTTTCTCAAGCAGCCACGAACTTCATTTGCAGCACTTAAGAAGGACATTTCTGAAATGTCGAAGGTATGGCATCTCTCTTAATCCGAAAAAATCAAATTTTGCACTTAAGGAGGGGAAGTTACTTGGGCACATTGTTTCAGCTGATGGGGTTAAGATTGACTGAAAGAGGGTAGAAGCAATTAAAAATCTGTCTCTTCCTAGATCAAAGAAATACATTCAGTCTTTCCTTGGGACTATTAATTTTGTTAGAAGATTTATAGTGAATTTTGCTGAACTCACAAAACATATCACTGCTATGTTGAGGAAAGACTTTGAGGTAAAGTGGACTGAAGCAGCTAGACATTCATTCAATGCCATCAAGGAAGCTATCACAACATCCCATGTGTTGATCAGCCCTGATTTCTCCAAGGTATTTTACATTTTTTCATTTTCTTCCAGTGATACGATCGCAACAGTACTCTTGCAGAAGAATGCTGATGATCAAGAGCAGCCGGTTGCCTTCTTTAGCAAGGTCTTGAGGGATGCAGAGGTAAAGTATGAGTTGCTGGAAAAACAAGCATATGCACTTGTCAAGTCACTGAAAGCTTTCAGGGTTTACATTCTTCAGGCAAAGGTAATAGCTTTTGTTCCTTCCAGTTCAGTCAAAGATGTTCTTGTCCAACCTAACATTGATGGAAAAAGGAGTAAGTGGATAGCCAGATTGACTGAGTTCGATGTTGAAATCAAACTAGAAAAACTAGTGAAAGGCCAAGGCCTTGCCAAACTTCTGGCAGAGGAAAATTGCAGGTTGCTTGATATAAATCTTATGAGTATTGATACAGAAAATGTTCCGTCTTCAGAAAACAAGGAAGGTGAGAGAATGCAGGTTTCAACTCATCTAGCTGATTGCAAGTGGTACAGCCATATCATTAAGTTTCTGCAGACTTTATCAGTCCCATCAGATTTGATAAATACTCAAAGAAGGGCTTTGAAGCTCAGAGCTATAAATTTCTGCATCAATGATAATTTGTTGTTCTGGAAGAATCCCATTGGTTTGTTGCTGAGGTGTGTAAACCAAGAGGAGGCAGCTAAATTCATGTGTGAACTTCACAATAGTGAATGCGGAGGACATCACTATTGGAAAACTACAACACACAAAATCTTAAGATCTGGTTACTATTGGCCATCCTTATTTTCAGATGTATATGAGTTTGTGAAAACATGTGACAAATGTCAGAGATTTGAAGGTAAACAACAACTGAAGTCCCTTCCTCTCAAACCTATAGTAGTCACAGGGCCTTTCCAGCAGTGGGGCCTGGACTTCATAGGTGAGATTCATCCGCCTTCTAGTGGTCAGCATCGGTGGATCCTGGTTTCCACCGATTATTTTACAAAGTGGATTGAGGCTATTCCCACCCAGAACGCTAATCACACTGTCATCATAAACTTTCTGCAGGAAAACATATTTTCCAGATTTGGCTATCCCAAGAGGTTGGTCACTGATAATGCTGCTGCATTCAAAGATAAACACTTGGTGAAATTGTGTGAAGAGCTGGGAATTCAGCTGGTACATTCCACAACCTACTATCCGCAAGGGAATGGTTTAGCTGAGTCATCAAACAAGAGTTTAGTCATAATCATAAAGAAGTTGCTTGAACAAAATGCCAGAGGTTGGTATTCTAAATTGAAGTTTGCCTTGTGGGATGATAGGGTAACATGTAAGAAATCAATTGGTACATCTCCTTTCAAGTTGGTATATGGTACTGAGGCCATATTTCCTATTCAACTTGCATTACCGGTTGCAAAATTCTTACAAGAAACTGATTCTGAACCAAGTGATTTGACTAGGAGGATTCATAATTTGGTAGAACTGCAACAAGATAGAGAACAACTCTTGGAAAAAACTGAATCGCATCAGGAAAGGATCAAGCAGACTTTCGACAAGAAAGTCAAATCAAATGTCTTCAAAACAGGGGATTTGGTCTTAAAGTGGGATGCAGCAAGGCAGGAGAAAGGGAAACACGGAAAATTTGAGGCTCTTTGGACAGGTCCTTTTTTCATAACAATGGTGCAGCAGAACAATACCTTTGTTCTCCAAACTCTTTCAGGCGAGCCAGTATCAGGGGGCCCTTTCAACGGGCGCTTCCTGAAGATCTATTTCTCATAAGGCTTCCTTTGAAACCAGGTTCTTCTTGTACATATTTTCTTTTTCAGTTCTGTTTTCTTTATTTCTGTCGTTCAAATAACTCCATGCCCGATGGTACTAGCAACTATTTTACAAATGTCTGTTTCAAATTGCAATAAGGCTACTGAGTCTAGCTAGGTTCTTGGTCACCTCACAGGGAGATGCCCATCCCAGTTGGAGCCAAATGTTAACTCCCAAAATGAAACCGTCCTTTTGGTTGAATTTTGTAGTGGATAGCATGGCTATCGGTAGTGTTCTCAAGTTATTTTTGAGTTTTTATAGCTGCAAAAAGTTAGGTTTTGGTTTTTTCTTAGAAAATAATTTGACCCATAAAGTCGTCTTTTCAAAATTTTCATAATTCACTTTCCACAGCTAACGTGTGTCCAAAAGTTGAGTGTACGCTGTGGAAAGTGGGGAATTTCAGCAGCTAAGGAGTGCTTTTCATAGGCCTTTGCACTGTTGAAAGTGGTGAATTTCAAAATGTGCAAGAATCAGTTTCACGGGTCGTGCGCTGTTGAAAGTGCATACTTTCCGCAACTATGGAGCGACTTTTCAAAGGTTGTGTGCTGGTGAAAGTGAAGACTTTCCGTAGCTAAGAGGCAGTTCTCAAAATGTCACGCGCTGAGGAAAGTGAAGACTTTCAACAACGAACGGGGGTTTTCCACAGGGTCATACGCTGGTGAAAGAGACAACTATGAACAGGTGACATAGGCGTTTTCCACAGGCCATTGGTTGAAGAGAGCGGGAATCACGTGCGTGATATCCACGTCTGAAGGCAATGATGATATGATCATCCCACGTTAGGCAAATCCAAAACATGCGCTGATGAAAGTGGGTAATGATGGAAAATAAAATCCAGCACGTCAAAATAGGATTGTGATGCGAATCCGGCTCAGAAACTCACGCTCCACAATCATGGCATCAGGGATGGCAAGTTCGTGTTCAGTGATGCAGGTACAGAGGAGGTACCGCCGACCTGACAATATCAAATCGAATTGTGGTTTTCATATCACACATTGTTCCAGGAAGTCTATTGAAGTTTCATTTGTTTCAAAACAGAGCCGAAGCCCGAACTGCTTTCAACAGCGCAGAACCTCGGCTCGATCAACAGTTATTGGGGTTACAAATTGTTAGGATTTTCAAGTTATAAAATGGTGAGGAAGCGCAGCGGGGCTCTACTCAAGAGAGAGCTCGATAATCTGTCCTTTTTACAGACACATCCCGAAGTGCAGAAGCATTTTTCGAATGCAGGGTGTATTGAATTTGTTGAAAGGTTGCAAGTTGGTTGCCACCAGTCTACAACAGAAGCCTTTGCCAAGACTTTTGATGGCAACAAAGCTATTGTCGGGTCCATGGAAATTAGAGTGGATGAAGCTGTCCTTGCCGCAGCTACAAGTTTACCAACAACCGGTCAGAGATGGTTTAAAACCATTGCTCCCAAAGATTTGGATTTCAGAGTTTATTTGAAAGAGGGGTACAGGCACAAGGCATGGAAAAAGGGCATGCTAGTTTCTTATCTAGACGAAGAATGGCAGGAACTGTTCAAAGGTATCCAATTGTACATTACCTCGGAGGGAAGGTATGATAAACTTATGATGTACCACTTCAAACTCCTGGATCATTTCATAGGCAAGACCCCTGTTAATTTTCCTTATTTCCTACATAAAATTTTGACTAAGGTTTGCAAGAAGATTAGAGCTCAACCTTTGAGAATGAAAACTAATCTGTGTCACTTTGGCCTCATAAAATTGATTATCCTGGAGGAATTGAAACAACAGGGAAGGAGCTGGGAACATTTCCTATTTTGGGAAGGTTTTGAAACATAGAACCAGATTGCAAATGAACAGGGGAAGAGTTCAAAGAAACAATCATCTCCTCAAAGCAGTTCAAGAAAAAGAAGGACCCTGCCAGGACCTCCTGAAGAAAGAATATCTGGAGTGAAGCCTCATAGGTTGAAGAGAATGTTAAACTTTGAACAGACCACAGAGAAGACCACAGAGCAGAACACAGAGCATCCTACAGAGAAAAGTACACGGAAGAGAATCGATATAATAAACTTTCCCTATTCAGATTCAGAATCAGAGCAGCAAGATCAATGCCCTGTCACCAAGAGTCCTGAGCAGTCAACTGAGTGTGCACAGAACTATGAAACCTTAAATCAGACAGAACAGGGAGAAACATTGAAAAGCTCCAAGTCAAAGAAGTCTCAGAAAATCAAGCATTTGAAAGAGGTCATAGCTCAGCAAGAGGTCTTGGAGCGGGTGATTAAAGAAAGGTATAAGAAGTTGTTTGATAACTTCGCCAAGACCAATGCTGCGTTTGAAAGATTGGCTAAGGAAAGTGTTAGAGAGAAGAAAGAAGAGGAAAAAACTTCGCCAAAGACTACAATAGTTTATGGTGGCTTGCCAAACGCCTCAAAGGCAGATAAGGAGGTTGAAGAAACAAAAACTAAGCCAAAACCCCATCCAGATCTGAAGGTACTCGCTCAAGTCGCCATTAATATGCAAGGTGAGAAATGAGATACCCACTGAGTTTGTTTGAAATCAAATTTTGGATGTGAAAACTCATTTTGAGTGCAATCGGGGATTTCACCAAAGCGCAAAGCTAGTATTTTATGACCCGTTAGCTCTGGAAAGTGACGGATTTCAACAACTAACCCACGAAAAATATAAGGAGTGTTACTGTTGAAAGTTGGAAAACTAATTTTTGAAGCCAAGGATAGGACATTTCATTCCAAACAGGTTTTGAAGAGGCTCCAGTGTATCGATGGGCTATCAGATTGTATGCAAAAGGTTCAGCATCAAAGATTCGAGAGAGAGATTTTTTTGGTAACACATGCAAAACCATTCCTCAAAAATCGACCATAAACGTTGGAAATCCAACTGTCAAAGACAAGTGTCCTTCTATTTTCACCACATTGAATACCAAGGAGCTGAAGGATGCAGATGGCGATTTTGGAAGTTTGAAGACAGTTCGACTTTTCTAAGTTTAGTTGTTAAGGCTTTATTTTCAAGTTGTTTAGATAGAATTGAGTTGTCTTTATTAAATACAGATCCATGTTTTAGGATCTGTATAACTGTTTATAAGAGGCTATAAATGCCTACTTTTGATATGAAACAAGGGTTCAAACTGGGAAACATTTTCAGGCTAATGTATAGAATCTTTTTGCATAAATAAAGTGGAGTTTCCTTTCGTTTGCAATACCAGAATTGCTCATATTTCTAAATAAAGTGGAGTTTCCTTTCGTTTGCAATACCAGAATTGCTCATATTTCATTCTCTGTACTTTAATTTCAGTTTATTTTAGTTCATAAAGACTGTTACCTCTTTGTTGAACTCATAGGCTTGAAATTAGAGGATTCCTTGCTGTCTTGTATTAGGCCCTACTTTCACTAGTATTAGCAAATCAAGAATAGTTTTCTCCATACTCTATTTCAATTATTGGATCTGGTTATTGTTTACTGAAAGCAGTTTATCTTTGAATGTGTGATGAGTTGTTTCTTATACAAACCATTGAAGACCCCATTGTCCCAAATACATAAAAACCATTATTCTTAAGTTACCAAGCACCTTTGGTTTGCAACCACAAAGGGTTTCTTGGAGTGATAACAGTAGCCACCTTCCGGTTGTAGCTAGAGAACATAGGGGATTGTAGCCTCCTTTCGGTTGTAGCTAGATAATTGAGGATTTGGATCTTCCCTCAGGTTGTAGCCAGAGAGCATAGGGGGTTGTAGCCTTCTTTTGGTTGTATCCAGAGAATAGGGTAGTTGGAGCTTCCCTCAGGTTGTAGCCTGAGAAACTAGGGGGTTGACGCCTCCTTCTAGTTGCAGTTGGAAAACAAAGGAAGTTGGTGCTTCCAATGAATGTAACTCTTAAATACATTTAAGAAAAAAAAAATTGTGGTTTTCTCCCGTTTTGGGTTTCCACGTAAAACACTGGTGTACTGTGTATGTGTATGATTGCTCATTTGTTTATTTTTTATTTACTATGCAACTATTGGATGATAATGCTACATTGATATAACACTTGCATTTTGTGGTTGAAAATGATTCAATTTCTCTATTACTGATTCACCCCCCTCTCTCAGTAATCCAACAATTGGTATCAGATCAAGTTCCTTCAAAAATCAGTTTAACCACTGAAAGGTAAATCATGGAGAGAAACAACATGTATGAAAATGGAATACCATAGTTTGATGGACAAAAGTATGCATTTGGAGCGGAATGATGAAAACATATATACAGGAACAAGGATTTGAAATTTGGAAATTTTTTTTAGATGGAAAGAAATAACCAGTAGTTCCATCGACAAATGAAAGAGCAATAAAAATCGGGAAAAATAATTCCAAAGGCACAAACGCACTTCTAAATGGTCTTTCTGAATCAATATACACCAAAGTTATACATTGTAAATCCGCTAAAGAGATTTGGGACAAGCTTCAAAATATTTATGAAGGAGATTCAAAAGTCAAAGCAGCAAAGCTTCAAACTTACAGAAGTCAGTTCGAATAATTAAGATGAAGGCAGACGAGAACATTGCATCTTACTTCTTATGATTCGATGAAAAAATAAATTCAATCATAGGATTGGGAGAAGAAATTAAAGAGTTTGTAATTGTTCAAAAGGTACTAAGATCTCTTCCTATGATATTTGATCCTAAGATATTAGCACTAGAAGAAAGAGCAGATCTAGACTCAATAAACATGGACTAACTACATGGAATCTTCATAGCATATGAAATGAGAACTGAACAAGAAAATCTAGATATAAAATAAGCAGCTTTCAAAGTATCCAAAAGTTCAAAGAAAAAGGGAAAGAAAAAGGAAAAAGAACATAGCAACAACAGTGACATCTCAGAAGATCATGAAGAAATGGCCAACTTTGTCAAAAGATTGAACAAAAAAACCAACGACAGATATAAAGGTAAGTTTCCATTGATTTGTTTTAATTGTGATGGTATTGGTCATTTTTCTAACAAATGTCCTCATCAGAAAAATAAGAGGAATGATGAATATTAATTAGATAGCAAACACACATATAAAGGAAAAAGAACCACAAAGAAATATTTCAAGAAAATCTTATGCACCAAAGAAGACATCTCATCATCAGATGAAGATGAAGTCAGTGACAGTGAGATAAAAATATTTCTATTCATGGCAGTAGAAGACTCTGATAAAGAAGACATCGAAGAAGAATATGAAGAGGCAACATTTTACTACCGAGAAGAATTGTTATGTGCCATAGAAGTTATAAGAAGAGAAAAGAAGAAAAAAAAGAAGCTACAAGCAGAACTAGACAATAAAGAAGACACTCAAGAACTAGAACAAATGATCACAAATTTGAAAGTTCAAATAAAAGAAGATAAAAGAATTGAAGAAGTACTCAAAGAACAACTAGAAGAAATAAACATGATCATTGGAAATTTGGAAGGAGATATTTTCACATTAAGAAAGAATCTTCAAGATAAAAATATGCAGAACATCTCAAAATTTTTGGATAACATTATCAACAGTCAAAAGCCTCATCATGACAAGTCCAGAATTTGATACAATTAGATAGAAAAGGGATCAAGATCCAAAACAACAGAACAATAAACATATCCAAAAAGATATGCATAAACAATAAAAAGAGATATGAAGACCTACAAAGAAGATTACAGGGACACTCCTTCACTACGAAGATTCAGATTTCAGAATCAATGACCGACAGATAGGCTTAAGGAAGAAGAAGGATTCAGAAGAGAAACTCCTTTCAGAATATATTCAACTCCTAGGTATCAAACTATATTTTTCGCTTTATGTTATGCATGTAATAATTTTGGACATAAAACTATGAATTGCAGAGCTAACAACAGGAACATAAACAACTTTGAAAGTCATACCCAAAAGGGTTATCTAAGAGGGCCCAATGAAACACATAGAAGACGTTACAACAGGTTTGAATCATTGAGCACTGAAGTGGAATGCTACAAGTGTAACAACTTTGGACACATGACCAAATATTGCAGAATGACAGTTCCTCCTAGAGAACCACAACAAAACAACAACAGTCACAAACAAGAACCTCATAAGAGAACATAGATAAGAAAGCATAATCAATATAGCAATGAAGAATGCACACTCTCTCTACAAGATAAGAAGAAGAAACGTGGTTGGTATGTTGACAATGGCTTTTCATAACACATGACAAGTGATAAAGATAAGTTTCTTACATTAAGAAAGGAAAGAGATGGATCAGTCTCCTTCGGAAATGATGATTCAACTAAAATCATTGGAAAATGCACAGTTAGAATTGGAAACAAGAATACCAAGGCATAAAATGTTCTACTAGTAGAAGATATGAAATATAATATTCAAAGTGTGATTCAAATGTGTGACCAAGGTCATAAAGTTACTTTTGATTCACAAAATTGTGGGATAAGAAAAGAAGGTTCAGGAAAATTAATTGCAACAACTACAAGAACTTCAAGCAACATATATGTATTAAGTGAAATTGGAAATGAAAAGAGTTGTCTAGGAAAGGAAGATGAAATTTGGCTATGGAACAAAAGAATGGGTCACATACACTTTGATAACCTTGTCAAAGTAAGAAAAATGAAGCAGTTAGAGAAATGCCCCAGATTACGAAACCAACCAACACTTTATGCAAGCATTGTCAACAAGGAAAGAAAACAAATACCATGTTTAAATCAAAGGAATATCCAATGACAAGACCACTGGAAATTGTGCATACTGATCTAGTTGGAACAACTACAACAAAGGGTTTAAAAGGTGATAAATACTTTATGTTATTAGTTGATTATCATACAAGAATGATTGTAGTTTACTTTGTCAGGAATAAGTCATAAGCTTTTGAAAAATTCAAGTTCTACAAGGAAATGGTTGAAAATGAAATGGATTCAAAAATCAAATGTTTGAGATCTAATAATGGAGGAAAGTTCACTTCAAAGGAATTTATGGAATACTACAACAGGCATGGAATAAAAAGGCTATTCTCCATTGATAGGACACCTCAACATAATGGATTTGTTAAAAGAAAGAACATGACAGTACAAGAAATGGCTCAAACAATGTTAATAGATTCCAAATTGACAGATATCTTTTGGACACATGAAAAACATACAATGGTTCACATTCAAAACAGAGTAATGCTCAGAAACAACACAGACAAAACTCCCTATGAGCTATGGAAAGGAAGACCAATAAATGTGAAGCACTTCAGAGTATTTGGAAGCAAATGCTACATCAAAAGAGAAGGTGGTATAATGGGAAAGTTTGATTCTCCTATGGACAAAGGAGTACTTGTTGGTTACTCAAGTACAAGGAAAGAATACAAGTGTTACAATCTGAGGTTGAAAATTTTTGTGGAAAGCATCAATGTAACAATTGATGAAACATGTGGGCGAAAATTAAAGGAAGAAGAAAATGAATCAATGGAACAACTTTACGAAGAAGAAGAAGATGAAGAAGAAGTAGAAGGGGAAGATGAAGAAGAAGTAGAAGGGGAAGATGAAGAGGATCAAATAGAAGTAGAATAACAAGTTCAGCAAGTTCCTCCAAAGACATCGGGGTGAGGAAAATATTTCTATAACAGATGCCCCCTAATGTGTGAGGTCATAGGAGTATCTGCGATGGCCAAAATACATTATAATACCTAGAAGTGGAGTAATGGAGACACAACTAGACAAACTAGCTTCTCATAAGAATATTACAATCCATAATGACTTTGTGCACATGGATTCCAATTTTAATTACACTGCAGATCCATGTGGAAATATACCAAACAACTATTCATGGCCATGAATAGGGAATACAAAGGTAGATAAATTCCATAGGCTATCATAGTCACAAACAAGGCCCAGTGAAATCCAGTCTCAAAATCAATATGAAGATATATGTATACAATAGAGTACAATCTAATCTCCCATGATCACTGAAGTCATATAGGTACTGGTCCAATGAATGATAGAAACAACTTAGGAAAGTTGTGACTATGAACTGATGTCTTCAAGTCTTCTACACGATCCGCCAAAGGTGAAAATCTACATCATGTGAATAAAGGAGTTGAGGTCAAACATAATGATACTTCGTTTGATTACTGGTCATTAAGGTATACCATTAAAAAATGTGAGACAACCTACCAATAATGAAAGTAGGTATCAAGAAATCAAGTACATTCTTACAAGTGTGAATAAAAGAGTTGAGGTCGAACACTTGAAGAATCCATCCATCAGGAGACATTGATGTATTCCCAACTGTCTATGGTGAGAGAACCTGTCATTGATGACTACAAGCCTCTAGGTACTCATAGGAATCTAGGCCTCGTTTCCAGAATACATGAGCTGGAGTCGATGGAAGGAGACCCGCTGAAAGGAGAGCATTAAAGGAATCTCCCATAAGTCGGAATGAGGTACAAAGCAATAACTTTATGATTTGGAGGAACTCATATGAATAACATGTTCACAAACCAATGACCTTGTGTGTCTTTTTCATGCACCATATGCAAGAAGTGCATGAAACATAAACTTTGAATAACAACCAATAAGGAAAATTGTCAATAAAGGCGAGGAAACCACCAATAAGGATAATGGCATCCAAGAAAATACATGAATCCCAATGTGTGAATATATTTATTTTCATTGAACAAAGGGAAACCCCCCCAGTTAGTGACCAATGAGGAGATGTCGACTACTGGGTTCAAGGTTACCTACTCATAATGAAAGTGGGACTAGGGTGCACTGTAGGACTACAAATTCATGTAACTTTGAGACATACTGAGGGTATGGCCGAAATGCAAAGTAAAGAGTTCTGAGAAATGGCCAACACATGCTTATAGACATCCTTTGAAAAAGAGCATGAGACATATGGAGGACTCTAGCAGCATAGACTCAATGATGAAACTTTGTGATGTGAGAGGAACCAATCAATCTCTCTATAGGGACTGGAAGAGTAACTAGTCGAAGGAGTGGACTCTAAGTCACGCTATCAACTTCCTAAGGTCATGCTAAACCCGAAATTTGGATGAAAAGTGGACTCAAAATTTTGTGCTTTGTTCAAAGGTGAAACGATTGCTACCAACATGAGATCATATTCTTTTCGTGCCCGTCGTTTTTTGTTTTTTCATAGACAAATGAATGCTATGATATAGAGGAGGAAACAAGTGTCGCAAGTAAGAAACTATCTCCAACAGTGGAACATACCTATGCTCGATCTAAGGGGTTGCACGAAGGATATGGAAACTCAAGGGAATGTTTCCTCATAGGGTATAGGGTGTCAAGCTGCAAAGGATATAAACAAGGCTCTTCTTGGCTGATGATGCAAACTACTGAGATAATAGGCTTATAATGTGAAAGTGGGAACTAGAAATAGTCTCAAAACTGCAAGCAAGAGAATGAGATTCAATTACAACTTAACTCCAAAGAATGTCCTTTTTCGTAAATTTAGTCCCCTAGGCTTGAAAAAGTGTAAAACAATACACAAGAGAACTCTTATAGCCACTAATGACTAGAGTGTTTCAAAATTAGTCTATTTGGTCTGAAAAAGGGTTAAACTTACACTAAATAAATGTCCTTTCAAATCCAATTTACGAGTGTTAAAGAGACAAGTTCACTCGACAATATTTTCTCTTTTTGAGAGAGTCAGAAAATAGCTTAAACAAGACTCGTGGGAGTCCCATAGGTATAGGTCTGTTATCACTCCTGGAAATTCTCCTAGGCTGTAAGTCGGAGATGCCTCGTAACTAACTCTTTTTGGAAAAATTTTCTTAATATTTGACATGGTTTGTGGATCAAGATGAATATCTAGGGACTGGACTGTGTTTTCAAGACTGTCTATAAATACAAAATCTCACAAGGTCTTCTAGCCACGCAGTCAGACAAAGTTTGATTAAATGGGGAAGAAAACACCTATTACACCAGATTATACTTCATACCAACAAGCACAATGGGTTTAATAACCAAAGAAATAACTTATGATTATCAACTAAAACAATTAATCAGTGAGATGACAGTCACTGCAAATTGAATGAGCATCAACAAAGAACTTTCACTCATAAGATATCAGAGAACAGAGGAGGAAAATCTGACCACACAACTGAAGGAAGCTTGAATTTTTTTATATAATAAGAATAAGTCTGTTGATTACAGTGACAACATCATAGAACCCAAAATCGAACCCCTTCTTAGTCTTCAGAATGTAGCATTATAGCTTTTACAAGATGTTCTCAGATCCTAAAAATATGGATCTGTTTTGCTAAAAATAGTAAAGAAAACTAATTTACATAAATGTAGAGATAAATCCTCAAAATGAGGGTGATCTTCATGTGCTGGTCCAATATCTGTTCG
>SNQJ01S0016474.1:176775-224302 GCA_010110895.2 Picea sitchensis
TGGGTGCCAAAATAATTGTTGTACATGGAGACTCTGAGCTAATTATAAATCAAATCAAAGGTGTATACCAAGCAAAACACCCCAGACTAAGGGCTTATATAAATATGGTACTAGACCTCCTTAAGAAGTTTCCATAATGTAATGTTTTAGCAATTCCAAGAGAACAGATTCGGTTGTTGATGCCTTGGCTACTTCAACAACAGTTTTCAAAGTTCCAATTTTCCCTGAAAAAAGCTACAAGGTTGAGGTTAAGTACAGGCCAACAGTACCAGATAATATGAAGCACTAGCAAGTTTTTGAGGATGACAAATAGATATAAATCTTTTTCAAGATGGAGAATGAGTTCAAGAATTTAAACATTGATGATGAATACTGTGAAGATGAGGTGGATGTAGTTTCTTTCATAAAGGAAGGGTATTTTGACAATGAGATTGCAGACAAAGATATCATTCAGCTAAAGAGAAACATCATTCCCAAAGGTCTAGTCCCCTTGGAGAAAATTTTTGATAATAATGATGTGGCCAGAATTCCAAAGATTACAGTAAATGAAGGGGATGTGGAAGATTGCAATATTGGGACTCCAGAAGATCCAAAAATCATCAAGATGTCTAAAAGGCTCATCCCTGAAGTCAAGGAAAGGTATGTCGAATTAATGAAAGAGTTCCTTGGTGTTTTTCCTTGGATTTATGATTAGATGAGAGTTTATGATACCGGTATAATCCAGCATGTTATCCCAATAAAGGAAGATCACAAACCATTCAAACAGAAATTGAGAAGGATAAATCCTTTACTGCTACCTTTGATAGAGAAAGAAGTGAAGAAACTATTTGAAGCCAAAATCATGGTGTCCCTAAGGTTTTCCAAATGGGTGGAAAATCTAGTGCCAGTTAGAAAAAAGAGTGGAGAAATTAGGTTGTGTGTGGATTTCAAGAACCTGAATAAGGTATCTCTTAAGGACAACTACCCATTGCCCAAAATGGATCATATTTTACAGAAGGTGGTGGGCTCTTAGAATATGTCAATGTTATATGGTTTCTTTGGATACAATTAGATTATGGTGCACCCTGACGACCGGGAGAAGACAATGTTTACCACACCATGGGGAACATTCATGTATACCAAAATTTCGTTTAGGCTTCTGAATGCAGGGGAAAAGTTTCAAAGAGATATGGACATAGCTTTTGTTGATGAAAAAGACAAATTCATTGTTATATACCTGGATGACATCACTATGTATTCTACCTCAGATGAGGAACACCTCAAACATCTTAGAAGGGCATTTCAAAAATGCAGAAAATTTGGGACCTCATTAAATCCTAAGAATTCAAATTTTCCCATGGAAGAAGGAAAGCTATTAGGACACATTATTTCAAAAGAAGGGATAAAGGTAGATCCCATTAGAGTTGAGGGAATCCTAAAAATTGGCATACCCAGAAGTAAAAAGGAAGTACAATCTGTTATCACTCCAGGAAACTCTCCTAGGTTGTAAGTCGGAGATGCCTGGTAACTAACTCTTTTTGGGAAATGTTTTCTTAATAATTGATGTGGTTTGTGGATCAATATGAATATCTAGGGGCTGGACTGTGTTTTCAATACTGTCTAGAAATACAAAATCTCACAAGGCCTTCTAGCCATGCAGTCATACAAGGTTTGATTAAATGGGGAAGAAAACAGTTATTACACCAGATTATACTTCATACCAACAAGTACAATGGGTTTAATAACCAATGAAATGACTTATGATTATCAACTAAAACAATAAGGAAATGACTTATGATTATCAACTAAAACAATAAGTCAATGAGATGACAGTGATTGCATATTGAATGAGCATCAACAAAGAACTCTCACTCATAAGATATCAGAGAACGAGGAGAAAAATCTGACAACACATCTGAAGGAAGCTTGCAATTTTTATATAATAAGAATAGGGTCTTTTGATTACAATAGCAGCATGTAGAACCCAAAATGAACCCCTTATCTTAGTCTTCGAATGTAGCTTTATAGCTTTTACAAGATGTCCTCAGATCCTAAAAATATGGATAATATCAGCTAAAAATAGTAAGTCAAAACTGATTGCAAAGATAAGGAATGATCCTGAAAATGAGGTCAATCCCAGATTTATCTGTTGTTGATTGCTGGTGTAGTGTTGGATAACCTCCCAAGGTTGGATGTTGACTCTCCAAGAGAGACAAATTCTAATTTGATGAGTTGTTCTATTCATTTCTAATACTCTTCCTTCAAAAATGACCAAAACTTAACCAAAGATTCCTCTTTTGACTTGTCTTTCCCCAAAATAGTCTTTGGATTTGATGGAATAATCCACCACCGCCTAGTCCAAAAGGTTTCATTTGATTTTAATTTAAAATCTGCATCTGGGCTTTAAAATTGTAACATTCTCGTCAAGCATAAAGCCTTCCACAATGCATAGCCTATAAAACCGCCCTCACAGTTGAGTCGCCACTTTCAAATCAAATTAACTGGGTCATAAAATATCGATTTATGTTGTTGAAAGTTTTACCAGATTTTAAAAAATCAATTTCTCGGTCATAAAATCCATTTTTCATGAATGAATAGTCGATCGACATATAGAGAATATAAGCTATCCAATGGTATTTTCAGATCTTCGCTTGGAGCTCGTGAAGGGATTGAAAAGCCCCCAGTTTAAGTATCATTCTTCCATTTGCAATTTAAAACCCCAAACGGTTCTGCACACCAAAACACTATGATATGCTATTGGGCCGAGGTGTGGCACTATTGAAAGCACTCAGGAGTTGGCTCTATTTTCTTTAATTCAAAATCACCCCTTACCCTCTTAGAATTCTTTTGATCATAACCCAATAAAGAAAGATGGACATTGTCACTTTCACATGCCAAGCCCAGCTCCACTAGATCCATAAGTCTATTGATTCCATCATAAGCCAAAACATCCAGAATAGGGTTATGTGCAACTTGCAGAGGAATCCCAAAGATGTTATTCCAACATCTCCCAGCCTTGTAGTCTTATCAAATCCACATTCCTATATGTCTTTAAAGGGCGGCAGACCACCTGAGGATCCAAGAGATTCCAATAGATCCACTGATCTGGGTATGCAGGCATCATCCCCTAGCTTCACTACAGGGCCTTCCCGCTCCCTTAAATATGTGTTTAATAAACAACAACCATTAAACAAGAGAATAGAGCATTTATAAAATATAGCTAATATATGATCACGATAAGGATATAATGCCTCCAAAGGGTCGACGATTTTGTTCTCTATGTGTAGTGAAACCAACAAGTTAACAACTGTCAAATCAACCTCTAATGGATGCTCCATGATAAAAATTTCTAAATCCCTTGGCAAACGCAATCCTACAGGTACTGGCATCTGCGATCTCAACAAAATGAACACGACCACGCAAAACAAAAACAGCTATGAAGAAACACGTTATTGCTTTGGCCGGAACGCATATCGATTAATGGTTTGATTTGTATCGAATTTGAGGTTTCAATTCGAAATTGATTTGGTGTATCAGGAATTGATATTTTATGCTGCAAGGTAAGAACAAGAGGATTTTAAATTTGAATTTTGACATCAATTTCTCAACCAACTACAATGATGACCACGCAATGCTTTCACCAGCGCACGATCCCACAAGACAAATCGCTTCCCTATTATTGAAAGCTTTCACTTTCCTCAGCCACCATGTGAGAATCCTTATCCTTAGTTGTTGAAGTCTTCACTTTCACCAACAAGATGACCCCGGGTGGAAGACCCTCATAGTTGAGGAGTTTTCACTTTCTCGGCCAAGATGACCTTTTAAGAACTCCGCTCCATAGTCATAGCATGTACTTTCAAACAAACATTCACCTCGCGGAAACTCCATTGTTGGACATGTTGAATTCACTCACTTTCAACAAATACACGTGACTTGAGAAGTGCTGAAGTCGCCAATTTTCCACAAATAACACTCAACTTTTTGGACATATGTTAGTTGTTGAAAGTGAATTATGCAAATTTTTGAAAAGAAGACTTTTATGGATCATATTATTTTCTAAAACAAAAAAAACCTAAGTTTTGCAGCTATAAATACTCAAAAATGAATTGAGGTAACTACCCATAGCCATGCTATCCAATTACAAAACTCGAATTTCAAAGGATGGTTTTATTTTGGGAGATAACATCTGCCTCCAACTCGGGATGGAGACCTCCATGCTAGGTTTCCAAGAACCTAGTAGTTCCAAGAGTTTCTAGCATTGGGCATGGAGTCATCAAGCCTTTAGCACTCATCCCTCTGCAAGAACTTGTAGTAGCATTTGGGCATGGAGTCATCAAGCCTATGTAACTGTTCCCCTGTAACTTGCATGCAGTCCAAGCTTATTCATGAAATCATCAACTAAAAAAGATCAAACTGCTCGCATGACGAACTTATTCTTCTACCTACCCCTACACTAACCATCTCTGTCATTTGTTAAGTGAATGTTGATTTCCATAGTAGCCATCCAAGCAATTTGAACACTGAAGAAATCTTGTCTTTATTACTAATCAACAAATGATGTTGAACATGCAACCATAGTGACAAGGAGCTTTTCAGGAAACCATGCTTGCCTGAAAACATGGGTGAGTTGAAGAAATCTGAAACTTTCGAGCCCTCTGAAAAGTGTAACTCCATGAAGGCAGCCACTGGATCCTTGAAAAGAAGGTAAGAAACATGTTGCTCCTCTGGAAACAACTGCATATCTATGGCAGCCTCTTGCTCAGTCATGACTGTTCCTCTGCAATAAGACTAATCATCTTCTTGTCCTCTTGATATTAACTCGTGATCATCAAAAACTACAATTTCATTATCAGAATAATGCTGACAAGAGGATAACAAAACAAGATTTTCATTACATGGATTAGGCTCAGCTGAGAACATATAATTTATTATGCAATCATCAGTCATCATAGGATCTTCTTGACTTACAAACTGATCATAAGCTTCACATGCATACCTATCTCTGGAATACTCAGCGAATATTGAAAAGTATAACCCTGAAACTGAATTGAACTTACATGTTGGTTGCTGTCCCAAATCTGCTCCAACCTCATTTCTCTCCTGCTCAACCATGGCTGTTCCCTTTCTGGAAAACTGATCACCTTCTTGTTCCCTGCCTCTAGAACATTCTGCCAATGTTGACGAATTTGGATCTGAATCTGAAATAAGCTCGTATGCTTTCTGTTGTTCTAAATCTGCTTCACACTCATTACCTTCCTGCTCAGAATCTGAACCATACTGACATTGATTTTTCGCATGTGCAAGCAGATTGTCGAAGTCAACCTGTTGTCGGATCCTCCTGGAAGCACGGATATTATCCTCCACCTCCTGAGCGTCTTCGAACAAGTTTCCTAATGATGAAGATTTTCTTTCTAACAATAGAAGGACAAGTTCATTATGCTGAGCCATCAGATAATATACCATGGCAGTGATCTCAATAGGTCGAATCTCCAATGGGATGTCATAATATGTCCTATGGAACCTTCTGTTGAAAACAGTCAAAGATTATTCCTTCTCTCTCTTCAAAGTACAAAAATCGTTAAGGTACTGATCAAGACATTTATTCTCACCCCAGTGTTTTGAAAAAACATAATAGAAATCAGTCCATGAACCGATTGATCCAGGTTCCAAAAGTCTAAACCAGAAAGCAGCCTCTCTAGTTAGAGTTTTAGAAAATAATCTCATAACAATATCTTCATGAACAATTTCCAGATTATCAATAAAATTTTCAAAAGCCTCCAAATGTTTTTCAGCTGAAACATGACCCTCTCCGGTAAAATGAGGAAGGTACTCAACAAAATATGGAGGATAAGGATGAAGATGATCTGGTAGCTTGAGAGGTTTAAACACCCTTTGTCTAATCTTAGACTGAAATTCTGTGGGCTGATCATGAGAAATAGTAAGTTGCTGATCAAGTTTAGAAATTATGGCCAAAGGAGCTGAGATCTGGGCAGGTTTTGAAACAAGTTCAACCTCCTCAAGGTTGTATGCATGCTCAGATTCAGAGGGAATCTGAATGCAGATCTCGTCTTTAGGAATAGGCTGAGGTAAAGCTATAGGATCAACATCAACAACATAAGGAGGCTGCAAGCTTTCCTCTTCTAAATATGGACTTATAAAAGATGGTTGATAATCTTCTGAATATACAAAGAAGAAAATAATTCTCTTTACACGCACAGGGAAGAGCATGAAAGAGCTGATGAAGAAAAACAACAGTTCATGAAGCAAAATAATGAACTGATACCTGGATCTTGCCTTCATCCTCTTCATCTTTTATCAAAAGGATCCTCCCCAGTGGAGTCTTTGAACGTGGAGTCGCCAGATAGAAAATTACAACTAAGTGAAATGTCTAGGCTTTGTCTATCGTCAAAGTTGGATCTGTGTCATGTCCCAAGGAAGCTGAGCTTCAATCTCCTCTCCCCGGCAACGGCGCCAATTTGTTATCACTCTAGGAAACTCTCCTAGGCTGTAAGTCGGAGATGCCTGGTAACTAACTCTTTTTGGAAAAAAATTCTTAATATTTGATATGGTTTGTGGATCAAGATGAATATCTAGGGACTGGACTGTGTTTTCAAGACTGTCTATAAATACAAAATCTCACAAGGCCTTCTAGCCACGCAGTTAGACAAAGTTTGATTAAATGGGGAAGAAAACAGCTATTACACCAGATTATACTTAATACCAACAAGCACAATGGGTTTAATAACCAAAGAAATAACTTATGATTATCAACTAAAACAATTAACCAGTGAGATGACAGTCACTGCAAATTGAATGAGCATCAACAAAGAACTTTCACTCATAAGATATCAGAGAATAGAGGAGGAAAATCTGACCACACAACTGAAGGAAGCTTGAATTTTTTTATATAATAAGAATAAGTCTGTTGATTACATTGACAGCATCATAGAACCCAAAATCGAACCCCTTCTTAGTCTTCAGAATGTAGCTTTATAACTTTTACAAGATGTTCTCAGATCCTAAAAATATGGATCTGTTTTGCTAAAAACAGTAAAGAAAACTAATTTACATAAATGTAGAGATAAATCCTCAAAATGAGGGTGATCTTCATGTGCTGGTCCAATATCTGTTATCACTTCACCAAACATCTGTTCTAACAGTTTGGTGAAGTGATGACTAGCCTTCCAAGGCTCCTTCATAAGATTACAAATTCGAGTTTGATGAGTTGTTCTATTCATTCCTAATATTTTGCCTTCAAAAATGACCATACTTGTCCAAAGACTCCTCTTTTGACTTATCTTTTCCAAAATAGCCTTTGGATTTGATGGAATAATCTACCACCTGTCTAATCCAAAAGGATTCATGCGCTTAATTTAGAAAATTCAGAGATCACAGGCAAAATTGTAGCTTATTCAGCGTTCTGGGCTTTCCACAATACATAACCCGTAAAAAGCAGCCTCCACTGGCTGATGAAGTCGCCACTTTCAACAACTAGCAGGTCATAAAATATTGCTCGATTTCTTGTTGGCGGGCAGATTTTCAAAATCGAATTTCTAGGTCATGGAGAGTCTGTTTTGCGTGTTTAGATAGTTGATCGACATATAGAGAATCTAAGCTATCCGGCTAGTGTTTTCAGATGCTTCATTTTGGGCTAGGGAGGGTTGAACGGGTCATAAAATATCGATTTGCGCTGTTGAAAGCGGGCAGATTTTCAAAATCGAATTTCTCGGTCATAGAAAATCCGTTTTTCATGTATGAATAGTCGATCGACATATAGAGAATCTAAGCTATCCAATGGTGTTTTCAGATCTTCATTTGGAGCTCAGGAAGGGATTGAAAAGTTCCCTGCAAGTTTAAGTATCATTCTTTCCATTTGCAAACTGAAAACCAGGCTGAGCTCTTTTGAAAACGCTTGTGCAACCCATTTTAAACTCAGCATCTGGAAGTTCAACATTGCTGTTAATGTTTCTTACAAAGAGAGTCCTCGAAGGATATTCCCCATAAGGATGCTTCCCACCAATAGAACCATTTTCTCCACCTTACTGAGAAGTTTAAACCCCACCAAAGATATCTAAACTTAACAAAGTTCCATGGGTATTGCTCACACAGACAAGGATAGTATGATTTATAACCTCTTTTACATTAGGGAGGGAAAGATCAAATAAGAAATTCCCTGAAGCATTGATGAATGCAGCAACCGATCATCACTGAATGAACATCTCTTTTAATGATAAGATTCGAAATGATCTACATCCATTTGCAAGGTGGACAAGTGTTGTGTCAGTCAAAAGAGAAATGTTGTTCAGAATGAGAACATTCAGTGCACAGCAAACAACTCGAGCATATCAAGAATATTTTGACAACAATTTCTCAACCAACTACAATGATGACCAAGCAATGCTTTCACCAGTGCACGATCCTACACAAACTGCTCCTTAGCTGTTGAAAGCTTTCACTTTCCTCAGTGCGCCACCATGTGAGAACTTATCCTTAGTTGTTGGAAGTCTTTACTTTCACCAGCGCATGATCCTGTGGAGGACCCCTTTTTGCTGTTGAAAGCCTTCACTTTCCATAGCGCACCATTTTGTAAAAAGCACTCCTTAGCTGTAGAAAGTATGCACTTTCAACAGTGCACGACCTTGTAAAAACCGCTCCATAGCTGTGGAAAGTATGTACTTTCAACAGCGCGCCACTTGCAAAACTGATTGTTGGACATTTTGAAATTCACCACTTTCAACAGCGCACAGACTTATGAGAAGCGCTCCTTAGCTGCTGAAAGTCACCACTTTCCACAGCTAACACTCAAATTTTGGACACACGTTAGCTGTTGAAAGTGAATTATGCAAATTTTGAAAAGAAGACTTTATGGAAAATATTATCTTCTAAGACAAAAACCAAAACCTAAGTTTTGCAGCTATAAAGACTCAAAAATGAATTGAGGAAACTACCGATAACCATGCTATCCACAACAAAACTCGACCAAAAGGACGGTTTTATTTTGGGAGATAACAAGGTCAACATGCTTATGAGTAAGAATATGAGGCTTGAATGCAAAGTCATATTGGAACTATAAAGGACTCCTGGTCTTTATGGAATAATCTCTGCATGGGCACTAGATGGCACAAAGGTTCTAACTAGGGAACCCATGTTTTGTAAGCCTCTACCATTCACTAACGAAACTTATAGTATAAGTAAGGAGGTTCCGTGTCACTAACAAATGGGTTCGTACCTAAGGCATATGGATCATAGACATAGGATAATGTAAAAATGCAAGATGGAGTGAGGAACTATCCTATATGTTGGTCAAAGAAATTATACCTTCCAAAGTCATGAACGGGCGAAACAATGCTAGAAAATGAAAGAATCCCTGGATAAAACCACCAAAACCAACTCCTTCCACTGCACTATTGGTCCACTAGGCCAAAATATTAGAAAACACTATGTAAAGTGGGTAATTTTTTTTATATAAATAGTAAAAATAACCAATTTTACCATACCATTTCACATTTTCACCCAAATAGTGCATTTTGGACAAAATTTTCCCGTGACCTTCAAGTGTCGATTGCGGGAGATATGAACGATGGAATTGACAACTATCTGGACCAAGCAAGTACTCTTTCCCTCCTCTTCATTTCTAGTGGATTATAATTTGAAATTAGGTCTCACTTTTTGAGTTTTTTAAAGCGCAAATTAGGAATTAGGGTGTACACGGATAGTAGATCATCGAGTTGCATATACGCTTCCCTATACATGACTGTTATCAAAATAGAACGTGTATATGCAGCCCTATACACGACTGTGTAAACTGCAACTTGCGTACAAGTACATAACTTGGTTTTTTTAAAGGAATTTGACTCAAAAATTGGATTTTTATTGCAGGATGATATTCAAAAAAATTTCATCAAAACTTTGCAGGGTACCACTTCTCTAATTTCTAAAGAAGCTAATGTATGGTCAAATAAAGGAAAAAAAAAGTTGGTCAGATCACTGAAAAGACAACACCAAAAATAAAACCAGTTGTAAATGCATCTTTGACTAGCCAAAGATCAAAATCCAACGGTCCTCCTTTCTTATTGACCTTTGACATATTGAACATAAATTTTCACAACTGCATGGTAGACTCAAGAGCTTCTTCAAATGTCACAGCCTTTAATTTTTTTGAAAAACTTAATGTCAAACCCGAAGAGTCTAATATCCAGATCATCCAGTTAGATAGGACAAGAATCAAAGTTATTGGGGAGTTAAATAATGTTTTGATCAAATTATCATCCAACCCTAAATTAGACCAAACCATTGACATTATAGTAGTAGATATTCCTGATACATATGGAATGCTTTTGAGTAGAGATTGGTATGCTATTCTTGATGGATATTTTGAAATTGACTGGTCACACTTATGGCTTCCATATAATGGAAAATCCAATCAAATAAGAGTATATAGAGAAATATACATGGAGCATGTGGTAACAAATTTGAATGATCCCAATGAACCCATAATGTTTAATCATTCTACTTTGGGAAATTATAGTTATGACACTTTCTTTGGGAATCACACTGTTGAGATCTCTTCCTATGAAAAATCAAACACACAATTTGAAATCCTTCATTTCACTCAAATGTTTGAGCCTCACTATAATATAGTATCCAGAACTAACCCTAACCCTAATGTACATCCTAACATATTATCTAGGGATATGTTAGAAGTATTTGATAATTTCACTAACCCCAATAATTTAGAAAATAAGAAACGATTTGAGTCCATATCCAAAAATAAGGGAGATAATAACATGTGGACATTATTTTTTGATGGATCCAAGTCTCTTGAAGGTGCAGGTGTTGGATGCATACTGAAATACCCTAATGGTAAGAAAATTTTAATTACATCTAGACTTGAGTTCCAGTGAAGAAACAATGCTGTTGAATATGAAACTCTTATGCAAGGATTGAGAAAAGAAGTAGACTTTAAAGAAAAGATTATTAAGGTATCTTGTGATTATGAAATTGTAATAAGATAGGTAAGAAACACCATACATTTCCTTTCAATTCACCTCAAACATTACCAACAAAAGGTATGGGAACTGATACAAAACTTTTATGTGTTTAACATCAGTCCTATTCCTTGATTGTTGAAATATGATGTTTATTTACTAGCTAATGTTGCATCTAGTCTAATTCCATCAGAAGGTATAATGCGTGATACATTTTTTGTGGAATTATTGTACAGGCCTTCAATACTAGACAACATAACCTAATGGATATTCTTTGACGATGACCAAAAGATTCTAAGTTTCATACATCTAGAGGGAAACTTCAAAGATTCTGTCATAGATGAGGGCCAACATGACCAAGATGTTAATTCTCATTATCCTGACTTAGTAAATCAAGTAATGGGGAGTAATGTTACTTCAATGAACAAAATCCCCAAAAATGTGGTGAGGCTTGAAAAGATCTATGATATTCAAGAAAAATTCAAGAAAGTGACAAACTACAAAACCGATAGTTCTTCTATGTAATTTGAAGTAATAAACTTGGGAACAAACAATGTGCCACATAACATCAACCTTGGAAAGAATTCCCCCCTAGATGAAAAACAAGCATTCATAAAATTGTTCAAAGAGTACAAAGATATCTTTGCTTGGAACTATGATGACCTCAAAACCTATGATACTAAGATCATCCAACTTATAATCCCCATGAAGCCCAAAACAAATCCTTTTTAGAAAAAGTTGAGGAAAATGCACCCCAACTTAGAACCTCGGGTAAAATATGAACTAAATAAGATGTTGAAAGAAAGAATAATATTTATGGTCAGACACACCCAATGGATTGCTAATCTTTTGTCTGTGAGGAAGAAGAATGGGAATATAATATTGTGTGTTGATTTTAGAAACTTGGACAAGGCTTCAGAAAAGGACAATTATCTTGTCCCACCTATCGAGAAAATATTAAAATGTTTCTATGGTTTTGAAATTCTCTCATTACTAGATGCTTGTTTTGGTTATAGTCAAGTTTTAGCTTCCAATGATGATCAACTGAACAATGCCTTCCAAACTAAATGGGGAGAATTTTCTTACAAGAAGATGCCATTTGGATTAATGAATGTAGGGGAAACTTTCCAAAGGGCCATGGAAATTGCATTAAGGGGACTAGTTGGTGATTGTGTGGTGGTATACATTGATGATGTATCTGTCTTCTCAAAAGACAAAAGGGATCATATAGCCCACTTGAAGAAATATTTAATATATGCAGAAGGTATGTCATTTCACTAAATGCAAAGAAATTTGTTTTTGTAGTCAGTGAAGGAAAATTATTGGGATTCATTGTATCTAAAGATGGCATGATGATTTAACTTGAAATAATTGAAGCTATCTCAAGGGTTCTATTTCTCCATAACAAAATGTCCATGTAATCATTGTTGGGAAAACATAATTTCATGAGAAGGTTTGTCCCAATTTTCATCGAAACTATCAAGCCTCTTCAGAACATGAAAAAGAAAAGTGCATATTTGAAATAGGCTCCTAAGGAGAAAGAAGAATTTATAAATATTAGGGATGAAATAGGTCAAGCTCCTGCATTTATGAGCCCAAACTTTTGAAAATACTCCATAATCTATACCTTTGCTTACGACATTGCATTTGTTTCTCTCCTCACTTAGAAAAATGATGAAGGAAATGAATTTCCATTTAACTTTATGATTTTTGGTCCACAAGGGATAGTGCTAGACTAACCAGAGGTAAGTAAGAAGGCCTATGCAATTTTTAAAGCTGTCAAAAATTTTAGACCATATCTTATCAAATCCCAAACTAAAGTCATAGTACCTATTAGTCCCTAGACATGTTACCACCTTTTTATTCTTGAATTTCACCATGTCCTAAGGCTTTTTGTTTTATTAGCATCTTTTTATACCTTTTTATCTCTTCTTGGTGTAATTTTGTTTGCTTTAATTGGTTTTCATTTGCTTCTTATATGATAGTTTGAAATTTTACATAAGGGATGTGTCACATCATATTGGTTATTTCCTATTGGAAAACAAAATCCATTTTCCTAAGTATAAAGCATAAAACATAGTCTCTACCATAATACTACTATTTTGCCAACATATGAGAAATCAGTCTTCCAAACGTGCTCCAAATCTAAAAATCATGACAGCTATTATCGGACTAATCGGTAGGTGCGGACACTAATAGATCTCCCTAGATCCACCTGGATCTAGAACAAAATAGGACAGGACATGACTCTTTCCCTAAGTTATGACCATTGAGTTAGCTAGTGAGGAGGAACAAGTGACATACCTTTGTATCGCTTCCTTAGGTCTTTGTTGCTCCCGCTTCACTCCGGTGCTCTCGTGAGGTCAAGACCAAGACAACACAAACCAACCAAAGTGAAGATAGCAAAATGTATTCAATCATCAACTTATGTGTATGATCAAAGAATTACACAATAAAGTAAGAATGACTTTATGGGAAAAGGACATGCCACTGTATCATATTAATCAAAAGTAGAAGATACAACCTGATCACCTTGATGTCGAAAGATTCCTTTCGACGACTCTTGGTTACAACACACACACTTGCTCTGTCCTTGCATGAAGAAGATCCAATTGATCTTGATAGACCTACTAGAGTCTCCAAGCTTCTACTCAAGCTGGGTTCTTCACACAATTCCTTCACCAATTCTCCAATTAATCTTGCTTAACCTTTTCCATGAGAATACTATCAATATATAGGAGAGGATGAGATGGTTACATGGATGAGAATGATCCCACCAAATCAGGGAAACCAGTAAAGTGATAACCATTCGAATGCCAACCCATTTTCTAGAAGATTCCCTTCTAGAACCCTTGAGACTCCATCTCTTTTCCAAGCTTAAAAACATGTTCGCACCCTAAGTATAGAGCAAAATGTGAGAAGTTTGCACCCTAGCTGAAGGTGGCCTACGAGAATGGGTCATTCTCGCACCCTAGGCTATAAGCAGCCTACAAACTCACCTTGAAAATATGTTTTCTGGAAGGAGATAAATTCCACTTTTCTCAGGAGAAAGTTCTTGTTGGGAGCCTGAGTACACCATTGTTAATGCATCAAAAATATGACCAAAATCATGTGTAACAGAATGCCCCCCAAAGTATGAGGCCAGAATCAGTGACAACTGAAATACTTTGTAAACAACATGTGTGTGTTGGAAACCAGGAGCACACCTAATCGGAAACCTGCAAACAACCAAGCATCTGCAGAATATCATACCAGTTCTGAGGTAGGCATTCCCATACTCAGATCACAGACAGATGAAATCATAAACATAGGTCATGGCCACCAATCATACACCGTGGATCCATGCCATCAAAATATCGCATAGCCACCAAGAATACACTGTGGATCCATGCAAGAAAATTCAGATTAAGATGACATAGACACGAGACATACAAAGTGGATCTATGTGTCAGCACAATATACATATTACATCGTAGCCTGGATCAAAGAGATGAGACCTAGGGTCTTCAATCCCGTCACCCAAAAGTACGAATCTAACCATGTGATTACATGTGTTGAAGTCGAACATGGTAGAAACCACTTGATTACCGGTCATTGATGAAACCGTTAACAAGTGCGAGGGAAATCACCATTAATGTTAATGACTCCCAAGGTACACTGGTACAATCCACCGAATGTGAATAAATGAGTTGAGGTTGAACATTTGATGGAATCTCCCGATCAGGGGTCAATGATAAAAACCCATTGTTGAAAGCGAGGAAACTTGCCATTGAGGCATGCAAGTTTCAAGGTACCATAGAATTTCTAAGACTTGTTTCTGGATAATGAGTTGGAGTCGACGAAACAAAAATCATCACAGGAGGGCCTTGATGTATCCCCCATCAATGACACAAAATGAGTAACAGATTTTGAAGGCGGAACATAGTATGATGTAAATCGAACTGGACACAGGGAAGGCCGACACGAAGAGAATGGACAACTGCAGATGGCCGATTGAATAGAGGTTTCAGATGAAATTCTCTTGAACATATGAATGACAAGACAAATGATTTGGCAGCATTGACTCAGAGACGACCCAAGATATGACCTTGTAGCAAATCGAATGAGAGACAAATGGATATCCCAAACTGGCTTCAGATAACGAATAAGGGGGTGTCATGTTCAAGAGCGACACTTACTACCAATAATATGAATAGGAAAACACATCCCTTTCCCAAATTCCCCCCCCACCATTTCTGGCGAGTACCTCTTTATTTTTACACAAGATTGAGGAGGATAACATATTCTTTTTGATGTAAGGTCATACTTCGGATGAGACCTTCAAAGTATGTTTAACGAACCCTAGGAAGGAGTGGTCCAGTCCCATCACGGGTCTTTCAATGTTTGTTTAATGAGTCCAAAGATAGAAAACTCGAAGGTTTTTCATGATTATAGAGTCTGGAAAAACACTTAAAAGATAACTCTCTCAGTTCCTTTTTCGTAAAATAGTTTGATGAGATCAAAAAAGAGATAAATTATCGCCCAACAGATGCTTTCTTCAAATACTTTAACGAGCGTGAAAATAGAAAGGTCGCTTGGAAATCTTTTCATGTTTAGAGAGTCTGAAAAGGGCTTAAAGAGGACTCCAGGGGGTTCCTTTTTTGTATAACCTTGTTGAACCCGAAAAAGTGATAAAAGTGTGCTCGATCGCGTTCTCATGTAGTTTCGAGTGTGAGAATGGACAAAGACCAAGCTCGAGGTTTTGTCCAAAAAACCATAAAAAACAATTCAAACATGCGACGAAAAAGAGAAAAAATATATCCGTATCCCTATGTATGAATTTCGAAGTTGTTATGTCTGCAAAAAAGTCTCACTCATAATGGTATTAGGCATTAGGTTTAATAAATAAAACAATTATAAAAACCGATAAAAATGGTAAAAGTAAATATAAGTGGGTAAAAGCTCTTTTTACCATAGTCATTGTAACTTTGCCAATATTTTAGCCCAAAACCCCTCTTTTGCCCTTGAATTTCAGTGCTCGATTGCAGAAGGTACGAGCATCCATTTAGCGAACCATCTCCGACAGGGAGGTAAGCTCCTTGTCTTCTATCTTTTCATGGTTCAATTTTTCATTTCCATTGGTAAAATTCAAGTTTTTGAGCTTGTTTTAGGGGTTAAATTTGTGCTCAACCATTCTCGTAGGCTAGACACACAGGACTCGTGAGAATGCATGATTCTTGCAGGTGGCCCCAAAGGCACTTGTGAGAACCTTGCACTGTGCCCAAGGGTCACCTGCGAGAACCACAAAGTGAAAATTTTCTTTAAATTTTTCTCAATGAAAAAATTACCAAAGCTTGAAGAGAGTTGCTGACCTTCTTCTTATGTGTCTTATGCAGACATTTGGCTATCACCATGGTTCTAGAATGGTGTGAAAGAGAGCATGAAGAAGATGATGCTATTGCCGAGAATGACTCGGGCACCGTTTCTGCTTTGCAAGATTGTGGTCTCCTGAAATTATTCTAGATTCCGGGTATGAGGGCCCAAGTCAGGCTGTTGGAGTACCTCGTTCATATGTGGGACGTGGACCAACAAGTATTCCACGTAGGGGTCCACATACTGTCCTTGGATATCAAGGACATTTACTTCTTGACAGGACTGTCACAATGTGGGTACCACGCTAGCTTGACTGGTAGCAGAGGTGGTGGGTTGCCTATGAGTGAATACTGCCATTTGTACTATGTTCCAGAGGCAGAAAGGAGCAAAGGAAAAGTGGCCATTTGGGGGGTACAGGATTTGACCCTTCACACTATTTTGTTCACCATTACTCATATGGCTGGGAGTACTAATCCACACATGGCTCTCTAGAGCTACTTTCAGTATGCCATAGAGTGTACTGAGCCTCGGTTCTTTAATTGGGAAGACATAGTCCTTCGTAGCGTGAAGAGGCAGCTAACCAAATGCAGGAGAGGCGAGTTGAAAAAGTTTGGGTATGGGTCATTGTTGGTGTCCTTATTTCTTGAGAGGGTTCCCTTACTGAGGTTGTAGGTTGAGTGGGGTTTACTGGCTCCAGAGGATCTGAGAATTTTGAGGTGGTGTAACCTTATGGCCAGGCATGTAGCTGGACCAATCATCAAATACAATGATTCCTTCTTTGACTGGTTGCAACCACAGATGCTGATGGTCGATGATTATGCCTATGTTGGGTTGGACTTCCAAGGATATCCAGACTTGGCCCTGCTCGAGGGTTCTCAGTGGGGAGATCTTGGTAAGAAGTACACATTTTTTACTTTTTAAATGTTTTTGTGAATTTTATCATATGCAAATGTTTTTATGTTCGTCCGAGGTCTAATTACAAAATTATTTTTGATGACACAGACATAGGGCCTTATTGAACTCTGGGTACATATCTTATTCAGTGAAGAGGAGAGGTGGCTCCAGTGCCACAATGGGACACTGAAGATTATGAAGCAGTGGAACAAAACTTAGAGGGTTTAACTGCAAACATTCTAGACATGCGTCTTGGAGAGGTTCCACAATGTTATCAGCATCATACAGTGGGGGTGTCAGAGTCTGTTGGCCGACTGCTTCATAGGGTTTCCCAGGAAGTCATGTGTTACCATGAATGTCATCCATGAAGTCACTTTGTAGAAGCTATGAGCTTCATATTTTGAAATTTTGGTCCTCGGACAGAACTTTTTTGTACATTTTTTTTTTGATCGTTATATATACATACAACTTCTATCGGCTTATTTTGTGTCGTGTGATACTTGTGATGTGATTGATTTATAAATGACCCAAATGTCTGTCTAATACATAGTTAGCTAATGCATCAGTTAATGGATTTAGACATCTAGGAATATGTTGATACTCAATATAATCAAAATAACGTTCCAAGAGGCGAATTCACAAATATACCCTTAACAAAGTAGGACTTCGAATAACATAGACATTACTTAACTGTAGTACTACGAGCTATGAATCGAGTCACACAACCAAGCGACGGATACCGAACAAGATAGAATCAATCAACAATTCGATGACGACGCTATACTCTGCAATATTGTTGGTCGCACGACCAAAGCACACGCCTCATAGAGTGATAAGTTCGTTTGTAGGGGTGTAAATTTCCCACGTAGTGGAAGCAAGGTTCTGAGTAGTACGTCTAGCGCCATTAGCGAAGCCAATGTGGGGTAGCGAAGACTCCGACATCTGGAAATCAAACACAACGTCACATAAGGGCAGAGACCAGATAACGAAAAAGCATACTATAGTAACACACAATAAGTATGATACAATAAAAATACAAGTACTCGTGCATAGGTGATCTTATGCATAGTACTTCTTTAAGTACAACCCATTTCTAGGTTCACTCAAAGGGATACCATCATAATCTAATAACTCGTAAGCTCCTTTCTCCAAAACTCATCTAACGATATAAGGACCTCGCCACATGGCTTCGAATTTTCCATCTCCTAGCATATCTCAATCTTGTTCGTAGAGGAGAACCATATCTCCTTCGAAGAAAATGCGAGGCTTGACATGTTTGTCATATTGGGCCTTGACATGTTTCTTCTGGGCTTCTATGACTAGGGTGGCATCGCGTCGAGTTTTGTCTAATCACATGAGATACAATAGACGTTCTTCCTTGGCAAAAGTGTTTGGTAGGAGTTCAATGACTAGTTTTAAGGAGGGTATCTCACATTCAATTGGGAGAATGGATTCTAAACCATAGACTAACCGGAAAGGTGTAAAATTAGTAGCGGACTTAACTGACGTCCGGTAAGCCCACAATGCTGAAAACAACATTGTATGCCAACTTGTTTTGTGAATCCCTATCATTCGTCGAAGCATGGTTATGAGAACTTTGTTAATCACTTCAACTTGGTCGTTGGCTTGTGGGTAATAGGGCGTTGAGTTTTCATGGCGAAGACCCAACTTTTCAGTGAGTTTGGACATCATGAAGTTTCTAAAGTGGCTATCGTGATTGGTGATGATAGCCTGAGGAACACCAAAACGAGCTATGATGTGATTAAAAATTAATAATGTTGCAGTCTTTCCAATATTGTCAAATGTCAGCATCGCCTCGGCCCATTTCGTAAAATAATCTACGGATACAATAATGTATCCATGCCCCCTGGCTGAGTGGGGGTGACATGTCATGAAATCGATGCTCCATTTCTCAAAGGGACCAATGGATACCACAGGGTGAAGAGGAGCGGGATGTGATCGTATCTTATGATTATAGGTCTGGAAAGCGTGGAATATTTGGACGATGATTATGCAATCGTTAAATAAAGAAGGCCAAAAATACCCTGCTCGTAAGATCTTCTGGGCAGTAGCATACCCAGACATATGACCACCATAGGCTCCAGAATGGTAGTCATTTAAGTCTTTCTCGACTTTGTCGAACGTGAGGCAACGTCGAAAAATTGAGTCAATCCCACGACGATAAAGAGTATCCCCGAGGATAATATATTGACGGGCTTGATAGCATATTCGACGCTGGTTAGTACTGGACAAATTGGGCTAGAAATTCTAGGTTTGGAGATATATGATGATATCGCCATACCAAAGATCATCAGAACTAATTAGGAAAAGGGATTCATCGGGTAATGAATCGGCTGCTACATTTTTCGTTTCAGAGTAGGGAAAGTCGCATATCAACTCGGCAAACACTAAGGACTTCTTGGACTTAGCTCGTTATAATTCCAAGTCAAACTCCTGGAGTATCAAGATCCATTTAGAGTATTTTACCCCTATCAATTGACGCATGAGAATGTGTTGCATAGGGTTGCAGTTAGAAATTACCGTAGTCCTGCGAGAGAGGATATAGTGCCGGAAGCATTGAACTCTTGGACGGCTGCCAAGGCCAGTTTTTCGACATGTAAATACTTGGTTTTGGTAGGCGTTAGACTTCGACTCAAGTAATATATAACATGTTCGTCATGAGAATCATCCTCTTGGACGAGAACCATAGCAATGGTGTAATCCGAGGCTGCGAGGTAGAGGAAATAATCGCGACTGTAATCGAGGGGAAGAGAAGTGGATCATGTGTCAGGGACAGTTTCAAAGCTTTGAAGGCTTTATTTGCGATGGTATCCCATACGAACTCAGACCCCTTTTTGAGGAGTCTCACAAATCCACGAGTTATCTTGGCGTAGTTCGGGATGAAACGATGAAGAAAGTTTGCTTTCCCTTGCAAACTTTGTAACTAACGAAGTGTAGAAGGAGGAGGGAGATTGACAATCACCTCGACCTTTAAAGGATCTACCCTGATCCCTTGATGCGAAACAATAAAGCCTAGAAGTCGGCCAAATTCCACCCAGAAAATGCACTTGTGAGGATTCAAGCGTATATGGTAAAACCGACAGTCGATGAAAATGGCTCAGAGGTGGATTGGATGATCGAATTGATGCATGGAATGAGTGGGTAAGTCATCAAGATATGGTTGCATGATGTGCTTGATATCATGGAAATAATAAGACATAGCACGCTGAAAAGTTGCGCCAGCGTTCTTTAGACCAAAAGGAATTTTCCGATAGGTGAAAGTGCCCCAAGGACAAATGAAAATGGTTTTGTGTTGATCCTCAGGAACAATATTGATTTGATTATATCCGGATAAACCATCCATCAGAGAGAAGATTTCACTTCCGGCGCAATCGTCGACAATCTGATCGACGAAGGGGGTAGGAAAGTTGTCTTTAGGACAAGATTTGTTAATATCCCTATAATCAATGCATACGTGGATTGTGCCTTGTTTCTTGTCGATCAGGACAAGATTGGAAACCCAGTCAGTGAGGTCTACCAGGTAAATAAATACGACTTTGAGAAGTTTCTCGACTTCAAGCTTGATAGAAGCCGCTTTATGATGGTGAACTGGATGAAGGCATTGCTAGACGGGTTTAGTGTCTGGGTATGTCTTGATTTCATGTATCACAATGTTGGGGTCGATACCCGACATTTATTCGTAGCTCCAGGCGAAGACATCATGAAATTCTTTGAAAAGTGACTTGTAGGTGATGATTTCATCAGGGGAACATGAAGCTCCGATATGCACATTTTTGACAATTCCAGGTTTGATGGATATGTCGAGGGGAATAGTGGGTGAGATATTTCTTAAGTTCCCTTCGGAAAACACATCGTGTGTGGACTCGGGAACGGTTGAAATGACGACAACGGTCAAAGGAGTCTAGATCCATTGGTAGCTCTCGAGGGTGTGTTGTTCCAGGAAGAGGATGGAATGGTGATGTCCATCGTTCCAAGGGGTGTCTTCCATGATATACATAATCATCTCATCCGTGGGAAAAATAATGCGGAAAGGATCTGGAGATAAATCACCAAGAGAGGGGGTATATGGGGTTGCCAATTGAATGGCCTGATAGGCAGATTCTACTGGACTCAAAGGCATTTTTTCACCATAACGAAGATGATCGCCAGGGTTAGGTACCATCCATGGGTCGTGAGACGTAGAGGTTCTATGAATCGAGGTGGAGATCATGTTGATTGAAGCGACAGACGAGTGTGGAACATCGGGTGGTGGAATGGGGAAGGTACCCATTAACGAAGAGTCTTTAAGAAGACCCACACTAAAGTTCTCGTAACCCAGTGGGGTTTTAGCGATGAACGATATGTTGCCAGTATGTGTATCCGAGTTAAAAAAGGCTAATTGGTCGACGATGATTACCTTTCCTTGATGTGGGAAATGTACCACATGAAAAAGATTCGACACAACGACGCGCATGGAATCAATCTATCTATAGCCAAGCAAAAGATTGTAATCGAGAGGAGCGTCAAAGACTTCCACTTCGACTTGGACCATTTTGCCTTCTAGCGTGATTGACAATGAAGGAAGGACACCGTAGGGCTTAAAACCGAAGCCATTGAAGGCTTTGAGGGTGTTATGGGATTCAGTCAAAGAGGGAGAACCAATGGATTTCCATCATGTAACAGACATGACACATGTCGAGGCACCCTCGTCGATAACGGTTCGACAAATGTTTTTGTCAGAGACAATCACTTGGATTTGGAATGCGAGTTGAAGAGTTAACCTTGGAATGTGATCTTCCAAATCAAAAATTATTAAATTCGTGTCCGTCGGGTCGATTCCACTAATAGCTTTCAACAGTGCCTTCCGTTGTGTGGGACAACTTTGAAGGACTTCGAGGGCTGACATCGCAGAAGGTTCTTGGGCCAGATCTTCAATAATGCTGTAGTCCTGGGAAGCATGAGCATGAGGATTGAAAGCTGATTTCTGAACGACGCCCTTTGGAGGGGGTCGAAGAACTGTGTCAAGGCTCAGTCGTTCAAGATGAAGAGGACCGTTGGTAGGTGGAGTCGTTGGAGATGGTTGGACCAATGAAGGAGGTATATCATCAACCTTCTCTTTTGAGGGAGAATAATCTTTGGCTCGAGTGGTAAGTGCAATGTCATTCTTCTTTGAATCACCAGTACACATCAATACATAGGATGTAGTGGAAGGGGACGGTTGGTCATGAATGACCAATTGGGCCTGTTGTTGAGAGGGGAAGGGTTGGGACAAAACAGTTGTAGTGGGTGGTTTCGGGGCTCCTTAAAGGAACTTAGTAACCTCGGCTCGTCGTGGACAATCCTTCGTGTAGTGATCATCACCACAGATAAGACAAGGGTATCGGAGTTTGCGCTTATCCCTATCTTCAACAAGTGGAGTTTTGGGTTTCTCTGCTTGTGAAGTATTTTTTTCCTCCTTATTCTTACCCTTTCCTTTTCTGGATTTGTTTTTACCGGTTGGGGTAGATTGAACTGGATTTACCTCAGAGGTCTTACCGGTGGGAGAGGTAGGAGACGGAGCATTTTGAACATTAGAAGAAGTAGGTTTGGGGTTGGTGCTTGAGGTGGAATGTGGTTGGGCATGGAAAGTGCCAATCACACCATTGACTGCATGAGAAGCAGCTGGAGTAGTTGAAGTGGCGGAAGTGGAAGGACGAGGTGCATCAGGGAGCAAGTTGTAAAGAGTACCTGTTTGTGAGTAAATGAGGTCAAGGTATTGAGCACGAATTATGGCCTATTCTTCCATGATAAATCCACCCATGGTGATGTCATGATTGATGTCATTCACAAATGATTTTGTGAACCACTCTTCCAGCAACTGATCAGGAAGTTCGAGTTTGATGAGACGTCGTCTTCGTCGCCACTCATGAATGTGATCAGACATATGAGTGGCTTTGTTTTGTTTGAAAGAACTCAAAATATCGGTCCTCGTTTCATAACGGATCAGTAACTGGTAGTGGGTGAGGAAAGCCATAGTTAGGGTGTTGATGTCGATGAAGAAACCTCATGGTAATTCTATATACCACTTCACGACAGAACCTGTGAGAGTTCTTTGAAAAAGACATAAACGAATAGAGTCATCCATCAAGGAGTTGGATGAGCACCAGAGGTGAAAAGTCATGACATGATTGTTTGGGTCCTCTCCCACTTTGCCATCGAATTTAGGGATGTCAGATGGCAGCTTGGCTGCTATAGCAGGCCATTGGGGAGAGTGACGGATTGGATCATTTAAAATCCTTGATATATTCGGGAGGTCCAAAGTGGACAAGAAGGGTAACTGTCTATTCACATGTGGGTACCGGTGGCTTTGGGGAGGGAGTCCCATCAACAAACCAGTGGGACCATAAGCACTCTGCATATAATGCGAGGACCCAGGCAGATTCGGTGGTTGTTGTGGAGGAAAGTAGCTCATGGGATTGTATCCTTGAATAGGGACATGATTTTGAGCATTCGAGCCCCAAATAGGATTGGACATACCTGGATATGGTTGGCCTATACTAGGGGGTATAAAGGATGTAGCTGGAAGCTGTTTCCCCCCAGTCGATTGAGGATTATGTTGTATCAGATGGTTCCAATACTAAACCAAGGATGGAGGTATGTTTTGTCCGTAGGGTGGGGTCGGTGGGGGTTGTCCTCCAATCGGGGGTTGAGTTCCAATTGGGGGTTGTGTTCCAATTGGGATTTGTGCTCCAACATGAATTTTCCCTACAAGGGGGGGTTGAGTCAAACCTCCTTGGTGAAATTGTCCACCAACAAGAATCTGGTAATTTGGTGTGAACGACGCAATAGTGCCACTATGATTAGTGCCACTGATAGAGGATGAAAAAGGTCCTCTGAAAGGGGGTTGAGGAAGTGTCGGAATGAATCCAGGAGGAGAGTGCCCAGAAGAAGAGGGACCACCAGGATTTCCAGATGGGGTTTGCGTAGGAGTGGGAATAGAAGCATTCAATGCACGGTATCTGGGTGGAAGCGTCAAGGTGACACTGGGCGAGAGCGGCGTGCCAATGGGGGCTTGACTAGCCGCTGTGATCCCAGTGTGAATACTCATAGTATCTGTGTAATGGACCATTTCTAAAGGGATGGTCAAGATGTGGTCAGCTCGCAGAGCTTCTGTACCAGGAAAATAATAAGCAGTAGTAAAAGGTACTGCGTCTGGGTCAGAGGTTTCGGGGAATGCAGGTGAGACAGTGATTTCAATTCCTGACCCTGAACCAAAAAGATCGCATCTAAAAACACCAGCAGACCAAAAAGGATCTTGGCCCTCAGGTCCTAGAAAGGGTCCATTCGATGATCCAGAAAACACAACAACTAAGTCTCCAGAAGAATTCACTCACATAATCGATCTCTCAGAATCAGGGTGAATTCGAAAGTCCTCTCGAGAATTGGTAATTCGGAACCGTTCTAGAGAGTCAGTTCTTTCCACTTGTGGAGTGGTGACATCTTGGACTTCACTCTATTGAGGAGAGCCCTCTGGTGAGCTTGTAGGCAGGGGTTGAGAACCTTCTAGATTTTCTGGAGGTAAGCCTTGCATTCTACGTGAATGACATGGAGGGTCTATTGTGAACGAGTTACAAACTTACGAAGAAAATCCTATGGTCAACTTGGGTAAACAAACAACATGCGCTAGTAAACAAAATCTAGGAAACAACACCAAGCAAACAAGACCTTCTAATTCTGAAGTCACTAGTTGGTGATGAAATCCAACGTCGCAACAACAAGATGAGAAGGGGTTGGGCTAGGGTGGAAAAGATACGTTGATGACCTACTTAACGGACTTACACCCTAGTGCAAGCTCCCACATATAATCATGGGTATACCCTCCAAGGAGCCCGAGGGAGTTTGGTCAATGTCGATTCCAGGTACCGTGAAGACTTGCCCCTTCATAGTCACCTTGTGTAAGACCCTAAGAAGATAGGCCACTAAGGTTACCACCAACAACAATAAATCCTGGGGAGACAGTCGACAGTCCGATCCACACGCAAGGGCAGGGTATGTAGCCCGAAATCAACTCGAGAGGCTTCCACTCATCATTGTGGGTATACCTCCAAGTGACCCCCATAATACGTGCAATATCTACACTGATATCAACAAAGAATGGTGAGTAACTCTGTCAATATCAATGCGACCTCGTGTTTGACCCTTGTGTGAGAAGGGCTTCCCACGACAAAACGTTGTAAATGGAATTTGACACTCCTTAACACAAGATGCTATTGTGTGTTTTATGCTTTGGAGAGTGTATCTCTTTGCCTATTCCAAAATGATAGCCTAGCTAATTGTTGGTGTAATAGAGTCCTATAAAAGAGTTACTACTTAAATTTTAAAGTTGCGCAATATTTTTTAAGGGTTGTTGTTACTCAAAGGAAACAGAGATGAAACCGATGTTGTGTGAGACTCTGACCCAACAATGCATAGAGAAGAATGAAATATATCAATTTTTGTTTGATGAATCCTATGTACAGAAGGTAAAGAGAAGTATTCCAGAACAATCTTGAACTACGATATGCAATCTCCTTTAAAATGCAATCTCAACGAATCACATGATAATGACAATTCTCTATTTGTTCTTTTTCAACAATTGATTTCCAATATTTTCAAAATGAAAATGCTTTTAAAAGAAAAATGTTTTTTACTTTTCAAAAAGATCTACACCATGGTGGTGAAAGTAAGGAAAACCAATAACTAACAAATAAGCAACAAACAAACCCCAAACCAATCTTTCAATGGAAACAAAAATGACAAGCAGACAAAACTAGTCTTTTCAATTGCATGAGAACAATGATCTTCCAAGTAATGAGCAAATGAGAAATACAAACAATCCCAAATTTCAAACCGATCATCGACTCCTGACCAAACAAGTACTCCGATTCCAGGATCAAAGAGTATATCTTTTCTAAGAAAAGTCAAGAGATGAGAATTGAGAAAAAGATGGACAAGAAGAGATTTTGATTTCTGAAGACTGATCATGCACAAAATCCAAAGTCAAGAAACAATCAACCAGTGGTCCAAGAAGTTCTTTTCAGACACTTATACAAATCTAGGCATCTGAAAATACCAAAGCTTTAAATCCAAAAATTTTTAAAATGGGTTCGCAGGCTATTTGTAATGCACAGTGCGAGAATGGAGCATTCTCGCAAGCTGGCTTTGAGCAGGGTGCGAGAAACTCGCACTGGACTGAAAGGCAGAGTGAAAACTAAAGGGATTCTCGCAGGCCACTATGGGGTTCAGTGCGAGAAGGCCTGAAACTAGGCAAAATTTTGGAAAAAGACAAAAATTTTGAAGGGACTTCTAGACCTAGAGAGTCTATCAGGGTTTCCTAAAGACTCAAAGATTGATAGAAATGAAGAAAGGTAAGGCAAGAGAAAATGGCCAAGGAAAAACACCAAAAACCACTAAAAAATGGGTTGCATCCCCAATGGAGTCACCAATTTTGTTATCGGACTAATCGGTAGGTGCGGACACTAACAGATCTCCTTAGATCTGCCTGGATCTAGAACAAAACAGGACATGACATGACTCTTTCCCTAAGTTATGAACATTGAGTTAACTAGTGAGGAGGAACAAGTGACATACCTTTGTATCGCTTCCTTAGGTATTTGTTTCTCCTGCTTTGCTCTAGTGCTCTCGTGAGGTCAATAACAAGACAACACAAACCAACCAAAGTGAAGATAGCAAAATGTATTCAATCATCAACTTATGTGTATGATTAAGGAATTACACAATAAAGTAAGAATGAATTTATGGGAAAAGGACATGCCACTGTATCATATTAATCGAAAGTAGAAGATACAACCTAATCTCCTTGATTTCACAAGCTTCCTTTCAGTGACTCTTGGTTCCAACACACACACTTGCTCTGTCCTTGCATGAAGAAGATCCAATTCCTCTTGATAGACCTACTAGAGTCTCCAAGCTTCTGCTCAAGCTGGGTTCTTCACACAATTCCTTCACCAATTATCCAATCAATCTTGCTTAACCTTTTCCATGAGAATCCTATCAATATATAGGAGAGGATGAGATGGTTACATGGATGAGAATGATCCCACCAAATCAGGGAAACCAGTAAAGTGATAACCATTCGAATGCCAACCCATTTTCTAGAAGATTCCTTTCGAGAACCCTTGAGACTCCATCTCTTTTCCAATCTTAAAAACAAGTTCCCACCCTAAGTATAGAGCACAGTGTGAGAATTTCACACCCTAGATGAAGGTGGCCTGTGAGAATGGGTCATTCTCACACCCTAGGCTATAAGCAACCTGTGAACTCACTTTGAAAATATGTTTTCTGGAAGGAGATAAATGCCACTTTTCTCAGGAGAAAATTCTTGTTGGGAGCCTGAGTACACCATTGTTAATGCATCACAAATATGACCAAAATCATGTGTAACAACAACAAACCCAAAATCATGCAGAAGATCTTTCCCCTTGGTGCTATATATGCCATGATTTTTGGTCATCACAAATCGTTTTAAAGGTCTCAGGGTGTAACCACAATAGAAGGAAACATTTTATGACTTGTTGGGCGATGGCTCAGTTTGTAAACATGTGATATGCATCCAAATCTATATTGTTCTAACTAAGATAAGTAATTCAAATAAGCCTTTATTCACAACATGAGAATGAAAGAACAAAATTTGATTTCATATGTCTATCATATATTCACCAAGATGTTAGACAAGTTCATATTTATATTTAAGCTTGAGGAACTTCACTAGAAATAGCATGACGCCCCTTTAAATTCTCTTGATGTTTCTACATCAGTTTTACATGATAAATTGTAGCCGGACCTACCAAGGAAGTTTTGTATTATATATGTCTTGTATTTTACAAATACATTAGATATATAATTAATTTTCTCTAATTCAGAGCCTGGGGTTTTCTAAACTTTCCAAAGAGGTATTATGAGCTATTCTCTACTCCCAAATTCACTGTCTCATCTTGTGCCAAACATCTTGGAATGTTGGAGCTAACATGAATTTTGCAAATATTAATACTATAAGGAAACTCACTCTCTATTTGTGAATTTCCACTCAGTGATGATAACTATATGAAAATGTTTGAGGAAGAATGGAACATTGTAAGTATTGGTTGGAGTTGAGGTTTTTAATTGAGGCAAATGAATTGTGTTTTCATGTTTCTTTATGGTAGGATGTCAAACACAGAATTGGGTTCTTGATTGGTGTTGGCAGAACATTCGATGACAACAACTGAACAACTAAATAATATTTTGGGTAAAATAGTGAGAATTATGTTCCAGCTTTGAAGACCTTCGTTATAGATTCATATATCACACCTGGCATTGGAGGATTACTCCCATATTTTCAGGAGGCAGAGCATATTAAAATAGAGGATACAATTCACTTTTTCAAGCATCGAATTTCGGGCTCCATTTCCGACCAAACCTTAAAGAATATTTCAAAACCATTAAAAATCCACTTCTAGAATGGGCCCATTTAACTTGGTCACAAGTGGTTTTTTGAATTTCTCAATGGTTTGGGAGAAATCCTCTTATGATCAGAATTGGTAAGATCATATCCAAATTCTAGACAAAACGTATGATTTGATTACCCATGTAAAAGTATTTAAATCAGTTAGCTACACATCCCATATTTTCAAGCACTTGACTTCAATTGTCCAATATCTTCCACAAAAGATCATAGATTGTTCTTATTTTAGTATATTGTTATGATTGTTTTGAGGAGATAAGAAGAATCTTTTATTTTACTCTATTATAAAGAACCATTATTTCGAATGTAAAATGAGGGTGGGGGGTCTTCCTCTTGGAAGGAAGTTGGGTTCAAGTTTTGTGGTACTAAAGCACATTTTTTGACCTGGATTGTAATTCCTGGAATTCACTATATTTTGCACTCAATGGAAAAAGCATTATGATGGTTAGACTATCTATTTCTTGTATTTGTTTCTTCCATTTTACTTGAATGGAATTTGAATATTTTGTAAAGCATTTGATTTATCATGTTCATGTTAAATGCTAGTAAAGACTTTGTTGTTTTCTCACCTATCACAGTATTTGTGTTTAAGTATTTATTTCTTGTTTATAAATGATATTTGGCATCAATAGTCTTCTATGTAAGTGAACAAATTGTAAACTTGTAGCTTATTTTTATTCTATTTAATCTCATTATCTAGATGATCATAATGAATGCCATTGGCTAAGTCAATGTTGTGGAAACTTGTTTTATAACCAGAATCTTATATGTCCATTACTTGACCCATAAACCAACCTATAAACCCAATAATACCTACAAACATAAACCATTGCAATAAATGAGGTGCCCTAGCTTTCCCTTAGCAATCAAGGACAACTTTAGGGACTAACATATTTTGGCGTCGTTGTTGGGGATGGAGACACAGAGTATTTTCTATGGGAGAACGACAATGATTAATTATAATCTTTGATGGTGAAGAAATATTAGATATTGGATAGTGACTGCAATATTTCACCCGAAGACTCCACAATTGAAGAATCCACTAGAGGAAGAATATGAATTATAGAAAGATGAAAGAATTGATCGGAAAAACCAGGTATAAAGTCATAAGTTTCCTCCAAGAGCTTATATTAATTTTTAATCAACTCTTTCTTGTTATTTCCTTTGCATGTTAAAAGAATCATCCTTGATTTGTCTATTTGGATTACCATAAGATGGTTGTTGTATATCCCTCCTTGAAATAAGAAGGTCTTCCCTCTTCTTACATTGTTGATTTTTATATGATCTCTTCACCTCATCCTATTGAGAAGAACGACGTCTGTATCCAAATTCCTCTTGAAAATGATCAGCCCTATAACCATGTGAACAATAAATCTCATTTACCACGTCCTCATATGATTGCTCCTTCTTATAACCAACTCATTTAAATTTAGTCTAGGATTAGGAAAGGTTACAAACCCTTGAAGTTGCCACTTATCCTTCATGAATATCCTCCCAATTTTATTGATTACCTCCCTAGGTTTAATGGAGAAGACCACATGACAATCGAGAAACACATGGTTTCTTTTGAACATTTCACTAATATTTTACAAGCCATCCAAGAGGATGTGTTCATGATAAATTTATGTCAATGTTTACATGGATATGTTGGACTATGGTTCAGACATTTGGAGGATTATTTGATAGATTCATGGGTTGATCTTCATGATGATTTCTTGAGGTAATGGGGTGAGAATAGGTCATATGAACAATACCTATCTGAGTTATATGATTTAAAGAAGAAAAGATATGAGAGTGTCACCTATCACAATAAAAGATTCCACATCCTCTATCTAAACATGCCTATTGCAATTTGACCGTCTGAAACTACGGTTAGGGTTTTTTACACTGCAGCTCATCATCATCCTAATTTAGTTCTTTATATTAGAGGGAGGAAGTCATTATCCTTGTAGAAGAGGTTTGTTGATGCAGAGGAAGTTTAGGACAATCTTTGATCTTGTGGAAATATTTTAGATCAATTTTGGCATGAAGATTTGGAGCAAGAACAAGTCTATGAGTAGTAGAAATTAGATTTGGATGCAGAGGATCAGAAGGAATCTTATGAAGATGAAGGATCATATATGGGGTCTCATTTATTTCAGCATGATAGTGCATCATTTTCAGATTTATATTCTTCTTTAGATCTTGAAATTATTGCATCATATTTTTCTACCATTGAAGATGCATATGTACATTCTCTTGATTGTCATGAGAAATATTTTGCAGAGGGTGTTGGTTGTTAATCCCTCTATATACCTCTTGGATGACCCAGGTTCATATCTAAACAAGTTTCCAACAAAACCCTCTAAAACTATTGGCCCTCCTGGTAAACTAGAAGGAAACACATCACACAGAATGTACTACATAGTCTCACCCGAGATAGTTCTATGGGTGACTTCAATGCTCATATGCTTGTAGTCTAGGAAATATGGGGATATGGGATTGCAATTCATCTCATTATGCGTTGATATGGTTGTTCTTTCTATTATTCTAAATATTATTTCATCTGCTAATTTTATGCATGCAATCTAACTGATCTACCAGATAACATATCTAACATAACTATTCATTTATCCATTCACCATCTAACTACTGAAAAAGGGTAAATATGAAATAAAAACCACACATAACACAAGTTTTACCATGGTTCACCCCATCCTAGGCTATGTCCACAAAGATATGGCTTCTTAGGCTCTTTTATTTAGATTTCTACAAGATATGGTGTTGCATGCACTATAATTCTGACTATACAATCATAAAACAGGGTCCACAACCTCTGTGAGGTGGACTAGATCGCACCAGGATCCTCAGCCTATGATATAACCCTCACGATCTAGCTACTCCACTCTCCTACAGATCAAAAACTTACAAAAAAAGGTATTAGATCTTACAATATTTTCCTTAACTGAACAGAACAAAACTCAACCCTCTACCGTTCCTAATTTATACTAATTTTCAACTTATCATCGGTTACAATATCTTTCAAAAACCCTAACCTTAATGTGGCCAGGTTTTTCGACATGCGATCCTTGCATGATTTCCTCCTTTGCATGCAACTTTTCCCTCACACGTGCTTCTTTTCTTGCCAGTTGTTCTTCTCCAAAATTGGCCTTATCTTCCAAAAATAGAACTTTTCTCCACTTTAGGCATGCGCCCAACAAGCCCCCAACACTGACACGTGGCTCGTCCTAATCCAATTAGCTATAGCGCACTCCTATGACGACTATTTCCAAAATTTTGAACTTCTCTAGTAGTTCCCTTCCTTGTGTCTTGACCTGCGCGAGTTTTCCTATCAGTGCCTCTACTGACTACGCTGTGATCTATTCTTGGATCAATGTCGTTCCCTCTATATGTACTTGTGCGATCTTCCTATTGTCCTCCTCCAACTGCGTGATCATCTGCATTGCTTACTCCTGGAGGGGTTCTACTTTCGCCTGTCTCTCTTGTTTTTTCCTTTGTGCAACTTTTAAATATGCTTGCAGCTTGTTCAAGTCCTGATTACCTTTCAGGCACTCTGTGATGCTCATTATTTTCTTCATGTTATTGAGCTATTGTATGGTCGTGCTGAGCCTTTCCTCTTCTTGGTCTCACTGTTGGACCTGCTCATCCTCATCTAACATTGTCCAAAGCTGCGCGACTCTGTCAAACAACTCTTCTGTTGCGCTTACGTGCTTCTCTAGTTATGCTATTTGGAGTGCAACGTCTTGTTTCCTCTGCTCTCTGACCTCTCGGTAGGAGTTCTAGTAGTAATATTTTATTTTAATTCCTCAATCTCTTTCCTATAGTGTTCAATGGTTTTGGCAATAAGCTTGAGTTTCTCCTCAGTGCTTGTGTTTGCTTCTTGCATGCTATCAGGGATGTGATTGTACAATGTTGTCACACCCTGTTCTATTATGTTTGCACACTCTGTTTCCTCCTTGGTTTCAATCTTGACTTTCTTAACAAAAAATTCCAAGGAGTCCTTGCCATTTTTTGTCTCCTGCAGTTCTACTGCATCTGTTATGGCACGTGATTGTACCTCTTGCGTGACACTGAATTGGAGCTTGTACAGTTCCTTGGTAGGTGTTGTGTTGGTTTTGTCACAAGGGTGAGAAAAAATACAACACTTTCTTTCCTAGTTAAGTCAACTAAACAAGACAGAGGTTTGTTAGTTGATTAGATAATCAAATACACATGAAACAAGGAAATAAAAAGAAAGAGAAAAACAAAAAAAATGTTAGAGAATCTTGCAAGAACTAGAACCATGAAAAACAAAAAATGACAATCATATAGCTAGCAATAGATCAATGTATTGATAGGCTAGCACAGTAGAGAAAGGAAGGGACTTATGAATCCCCTCTTCCTCCTTGGGAGGGATATTGAGATCCCTAATAGAGATCTCTTCTCTTCATACAATGGCAAGTGACATTGGTGAAGAAATAAAATTCCAATCCTCTCAAGAGGTGAGTGGAATGGCCCTTGCTATAGTGCTTGAATGATTCAAAGAGAAAAAAGGATTCTCCAAGAAGAATTCTTGCAACATAACAATACCTTGAAGTTCTTCTTTTTATAGCACACCCATGGCACATATTTATAGTGTCCATTCATGGCCATATACAACTGGTTCATAGTGTGAACAAGGGGCCTTTTAGGGAACTTCCTATCCCTTGACCAACCTCCAAGCTAGATTTCTCTCAGTTTGAGTGTCAAATTGTGTTGGGGGTCGGACTGGAAGTGGTTGAGAGGCCAAAAAGATTCATAAATGCATCGTTCATGAGAAATGCATGGGTTTTCTCGTAGAAAATCGCACATCTTTCACATTTTGCACACAGTGCATGCTTAGGGTTGTGTTAGCCTATGCATTTTGCACATATTGCAGGCGCTTCCTTTGGTGAATTTGCACACTTTAATTTTTGGACCAAGTATATAGTTTTATGCCTTTTTGATGGATTTTGGTGCTTTAGGTGTACTTAATGTTGTTGGAATTGATGTCTTTATTTAACTTTTGTTTGTACTGTTGAGGACGATTTTTCGGTGATAACAAATGCCCATTGATGTGTGATTTTAGGAGCATATGTATAGCCGAAATACATCAATGTTTCTTTTGTTGAGAGTGCCATTGTAAGGAAGAGTGAACAGAGGAACTACATGAATAATCTGCTAGAGGGAGAGGTAAAACTGTGGGAACCAAACCTTTCTCTAGGAAGAAAAAATAATATATGTATACAAACGAGGCGGGCATGCCCCATGCTCGTGTCATGAAACCAAAATGTGGGACTATAACTGAAGATGCATGATGATGTATATAGATGTAGCGCCCTCGGGGGTGGTCGATAACGAAAGATGACGGTCTTGAATGGTGAATTGGATCTAAATTGGGTAATGGACGACGATAAGAAGTGTTGATGACTCGTAGGCATTGATGGACTATCAAATTTAGAGGTCTTCGGTTGATATGTAAATCTGCAACGGTCGCATAGTAAGAACCACCTTATCACGAGGGTTTGCTAAAGTTGAATGTTATGGGGGTCAACAGAATCAGAAAGAATGATGACTCTCTATGTGCCATCCAAGACTCCTCATTGAAAAGGTAATGAGAGTCAAAGTACTGCCTCCCTTATGGAAACTGTGTTGAGGTCAACATGAAGGGAGACGCGACGACAAGAAGGAAAGGGATTCTTGAAATCCACTGATTAATAGATGATGTCAGGTATTGATGGCTAACAAGGACGAAGTCAATATGCTATGGGACTCAAGACTTCCCTTGGTTTGGGTGTTGAGGGATGATTGGTAGCAACAAGGGATTTATACAATTACCAAAGAAATAAAGAATAATTTGGGTTGAGTATATAGATACAGAAATGGGTGCCCCCGTGAAAGATGGCTTGTTCTGTTAGAGAGCAAGTTTGTGAAAGATAACTGGTGGAGGGTGGGGGCCCCATGAGTGGGTTTCTGTGTTAGGTAAATGGATGTAGGACAACCTGCATATGGGAAAACTGATGGTGGATGAGATGGGGGGATAATGGAACTGCGAAGGTGTAGTCAATAGAAAAAAGTGTAGGATGATATGACCCGGGGAGTCCATTGGGAAGGTTAGCAATATGATAAGAAGAAGTATGGGGTTCGTTCTCAGAAGTGAAAAATACTATTGGGACTCCCAATCCTAGGGGGTGAAATCAGCATGAGTGTCAAGTTGCCAAGGGGAACTATGAATGTGAAAACTCATGTGGGGGAGAGTGCTATTGGTTGATAGTACCAAAATTTGGCAGACGTTAAGATACTGCAGAGCCCGATGTAGGGACCCTAAAGGAAAATGTCAGAGGGTGTGAATGAGATATGAAATTGTTTAAAGAGGGAGTAATTACATGCCAGTGATCTGGATTTTATGAGTAGAACAAAATGAATACATATTATTAAAATATGCTTAACACAGAATAACAAAGATACAATAAAACTGGTTTTCTATTCAATAAGAAAATAAGTTGAAACTGTAAAATGCAGCATAAAACAAGCTTGCTGGAATGTTGGCGGATTATCTATGAGAAGGGATGTGACAGTTTCTCTCATTCACAAGAAGATGATTACAATGAGGCTCTGAAGTTCTTTTTAAAATAAACAGGAATACCAAAAACCCTATACATCCAAAAACCTAACCCTAGGAGATGAAGCGCCAAAAGTCATGTGGGCCCCGTTTGGGTAAGTTAGTACATCAATTTCCCAAGGTCGTACATTTTTCATACGATCCCCGTTTTAAGTGAACAATAGCCCGTTGGAAAGGTCTATCCAAGGAATACACATTTTGAGTCAATATGTCGGAGGTCAATTTCGACCGTGGCGAGCCCTAAAAACATTGTTTAGGGCCTTAAAACGGCCCTGCAAGTCAGGGACCCGAAAGCTAGGAAAAAAACTGCAAAACTGGAAAACTACCAAAATGAACCAGTTGGAATAGGTGGGAGGCAACCGACATTCATATGGATCAGCCAATGTCAAACATATACCTGAAGGGGTTGTAATCTTACTGAACAAGTACCTTCACATAAAAAACCAAATACTTAACATGAAAAATATCTGATGATAAAGATTATATAATAACTATTTGATAAAACTCGAAAGTGAGCATGTGTACCTGAACATGGCATGAGAAAAATGCTCCTCCAGGGAAAAGTGTAGATGATAACCTGGGGAATGTGATTTTGGACACACCTACCACACTTAGAGGGGGGGTGAATGAGAGTGGGGTTCTTTTTCCCAAAACTTCCCTCTTGCACAAAAACTCATCAATTAGCATTCAACATTTATTCATTACCCATTGTTGTCATTTATAACCATTTATATGTGTTCCTCTTGCACAAAAAACTCATCAATTAGCATTCAACATTTATCTATTACCCATTGTTAGTCATTTATAACCATTTATATGTGAGCACATATCAACAAATATATATATCGCCAGTGATATCATCAACAAGTCATCACCACAATGAACTTAAAGAACACAAGATGTATGTATTAATTTTTTCTTTTATTACTGACTACAATCCTTGGGGTTTATCAAGAATCTAATAGAGTACAACTCTACAAGAAAGCACTAAAATTTTATATGCAAGACTCATCTTGCATTCTCTAGTACCAACTGATATGAGTAAGTAACAATCCTCAACAGATATCAATCTGCACTATAAACAAGAGTATCAACCATGCACCAACCTCACAAACAACTGTAATCAACTACTCATAAACAAGTGCATCCAACCATGTACCAAGTATATACCAATCATGTCAACCACCATCAACAATGACTCATCAATATGTCATCATCAACTATACACCCTATGTATGTGCCAACCATCAACTACTTGTCTCAACCATGTACTCAACACATACCTCAACCAGCATCCCATCAATTTCATCATCACAATATAATTTGTATCTCTGAAATAGACCCGGTGTATCTGATCACATTCTTGTAAACCTTTCCTTTAACTTTAACAACAAGAGACTAGCATTTACATCAAACTTTTCTTTAGTCTCATATGCTCTAGTTTTCAATTAGTCAACAACCCTAACTTGAAGTAATCATACTTGAACCCGTAATGGCAAGATCTGAAACTGATATACAAATTTCTTCAGTGTGTTTTTATGCACCTCCAAGTTTTGGCACCATACTTGGGAACCTCTCATGTGCTGAGTTATAGCAAAATGGCATACCTTTTCTCAATTCTGTCTTATTCTAGAGAGTCCTTAGAGAGAGAGTGCCCCCACAAAATATTTACTGTAACTGGATCTTTAAAATATTACATAGAATACTACAGCCTTTTAAAACTCAACCAACACATTTTGTTTCACTGAATTTGGATCTGCTATGAAGAAGTTATGACGTTTTTACCCTAAACACCTTATTTTGACTAGTTTCAGGACCTGGCCACAAACCCTATTTTATTCTAGAGAAAGTGTATCTCATAAAATACAACGACCCATAAGCTAATTTTGAACCACAGATAATTTGATATGTTTTCACTTTCATAGAAATTTCTTGTGGATCTTGAATCATTATAGAAAAAGTTATAGTGAAAAAATGGTGAGATGACCAAATAACATACCTTAGAAAGCACCTTCAAAAGAATTTATCTTTCCTGCATTTCTGGCCTTCTTTTCTTCACTTTCCTCGCACTGGCTAAGATATCATTATAAACCTTTTAGACACATATAGCAGTTATCTCAATATGCTCAAGTGTGTTTCAAAATGAGAGAGCCCTTGCCTCTTATTTATACTCCAGTTTCCTTAAAAACATATTCTAGGTCACTCTGTCCCACTTTCCTTATTTTAGGTTGGGTCCACTTCTATCTTCCACAAATTATTATTGAAATAATATTTTACCCATTTGGTCACTTGACCTATTTTCTTTACTTTTAGGGTTAACCATTTTCCATAAATATCCCTTCTTGATTCTGTCACCCTACTCTTTATCATTTCTTGATTTTGTCACTTCTGATTATTTAAATAATCCAATCTTGAATAAATAATATTATTAACCCATTTCTAGGTCACTTAACCTATTTTCCTATTTTAGGCTAACCATTTTCCATAAATATTCTTCTTGATTTTGTCAAATTTATTTTATCATTTCTTCTTTAGGTCACTTGATTTTGACTTTGGGGTCAGTTTCATGTGAGGGTGGTCCTTCAACTTTGTAAGGCCATAACTCTCAAACCAGAGGAGTTATGTGACATTCCACATACCACCAGAAATGGCGTTACAAGCACTATCCATCTAGGATAGTTTCACCAACAATTTCCTTGATCTTCAATCATTCCTCATACAAGCATGGGTCCCTCCAAATCACCCTTCTAGGATAACTCAATCCGCAGCTGCCTTCCCATGAGGGGTTTACCATAAGTGTAGTCTCACTTTGGAGTTCATCCATTTCTACACCCTATCAATCATGATAAGACAATAATGAGAGAATGGCTCCTCCAACCATTCTCCTACGATAACTCAATCCTCAGAAGGTGTCTTCCCATGAGGGCTTTTCACCATATGGGACCACTTGGAGTTCATCCATTTGTTTACCTTACATCGCATTGGTTTCCACTTTGACATATAACATTCTCTACTCAAGTGTAACCTACTCAGCACCATTAATCAATTACTTGACATCAACCAATGACATCAATCAAACCAAACCATTTACATCAATGACATATGATCCAACAATCTCCCAAGTAATCAAACCATTGGCATCAATGAAAAACCATTGGCATCAATGACAACATGATCCAACATGTGAATGTGTAGATGGTTGGATCAAGATCTCGTGGCTGAGAACGGATCAGAAAACAGAGGCTCTAGGATCATGTAACAGAATGTGGAAGTTGGGAAAAAGGGCATATATATATGGATGGTGGGCCCACAATGCCGCCTCATTTGTACCAACACTGTTGTTGATCTGGCGAGAGAGATGTCAGGTGATTTGGATATTACGGGAGAGTGGGGCTACTAATTTGGGAGTTTCAAGAGACATGTTAGTAACCTTATCATCCCAGACTTTTTGAAGTTGGGGGAGGGTAGCTAGGAACTGCACAGAGTGTCGTACATGGGTTTTTTGAGGTAGGTTTTTGATGTAGGAGCATCATCATCAAAGCACAAGTGGAGGACAAATCAATGCCATAGAACACATTTTGAAGTGATTTTGAATTTAAATATGGTATATCATATAAATATATTGAAAATATTGTAATTAAAGAGGATCTTAAATGTCAAAAGGTTGAACCATCATGTGAGATCGATGGAGATTGTATTTTCTTTAATGTAGTTAATAACAATACATATCTGAAGCATTCACTCTTATATGTCTGTACCGATCATTTATTGTAATAAGCCTTAGTAGTTGAAATATTTTAATTTGATAAGATAGCACTAAGGTAGTCAGAGGGAAAAATCTCTATGAGCTCTCTGGTATAAATATATGTATTTGTTGCCGAAATGAGGTTACTGAGAGTTATTTGGAAGTAGTTGTTGAAGGTTGCTAAATATTATTGTAGCTAAAGATTATTGTAGTTGAAAACTGTTGAAGCTTATCGATCTGTATGAGCCCATGTACATATCATTTGAATGAATATAACAAAGAAGAGTTGTTCCAAATGTTTGGTGTTTCTGTTACTTTGTCTATCTGAATGAATGGTAGGATTTTTGTTTAATTGTAATTCTCTGTATTACTTATTCATATGTTATGGATTCTTTGCATGGTTGAATGTATGAATCTGTAAGGATTAGATAAGTTTCAATTGTTTCTCTTCTATGAGATTATGCAAGGAGTGCATAGTTTCCGCAAAGTGTGCGTTGACAGAGTCTGTTTTGAATCAAAAGCTCAGAGGAGATAACATGGAGATTTACATGCAAGGAGTGCATAGTGTTTGCAAGGAGTATGTTGACAAAAGCTGTTTTGACTTAGAAGCTAAGGAGGGATAATAGGAATTTATTAGAAAAGAGTGCAAAAGAACCACTCAAGGTGTGCGTAGGAAAGACCACACTCAAAGTCACATTGTTCAGGAGGAAAAATTGAGTTATGTAAGAACAGTTGCAAGGAGTGCACAGTCGACCACCAAAGGGTTAAGTAAAAGAAAATTGTTGCAAGGCATGCACATGATCAATATTCGGTTAAGTGTCGAAGAATCATTATGAGGAGATCAAAATTTCGAGAAGGAACAAGCTTAGGAGATATAGTGGGTGGAAATTATTCAGTAAGGAGGAGCCCATTGAAAATTTCCAAATCAACGAGCAAGACCCATTCAGAGGAATCATGTTTTTTACAGACTCTGAGATTTTGGGAAGTTGTGTGGAGGATAGTCTTTGAGTCCTTTGGCACTTCATGTGTTCAGAGGTTTGAAAGGGTTCAAGGGGGTTGTTGAAGACCTGAAGGTGTGAAGTAAATCTAAGATGTCGGTATCAAGGCGTATGCGTGGTAGCAAATCAAAGATTCTGGGAGGTAAATCTCCAGAATATTTCCATGGAGAAAAAGCGATTTTCATGAAGTTGCGAAGAATGAAGAGATTTGGATCATTGGATCCAATAAGGACATGTGAAGAAGATTTGTGTGCTCTGGGAAAAGAGTGTTCTGGAGGAAAGCAAGAGTAGTGAAGCTGAAAGTCCCAAAGGTCGGAGTCAACATGAGTCGTTGATGAAGAAAGGGACATGTGGAGAGTGGAGACGCACTCTAGAGAAAGGTCACTTCAGAGGGATTGGAGAGTGAAGGTACAAGAACTCTCTAAAGCTTGAAGTTGAGAAGGGGGCTAGCATGAGGTTCTAGCCATGGTCATAATAAAAAGGGGAGCCTATCAAAGGAGCTAGCGTTCAACACTCAGTCTTACCAAAAATGCCAGAAAAAGGATATGCGGGTGAATCAAACCTGCGTGGGTAACAACAAGGGACCTGTGTGAATTAACATCTGGGTCTAGCAGAGGCCTAAAGAGATTATTCGACTCAGTGAAGTGAATATCCTTGACCGGGAGGTCGCGTAGCCCCTAGGAGGGAGGGTTCCTCCATCAAGTGGTATCAGAGCTACATATATTAAACCTTTGTAGGAAAGAGAGGATATAGTCTAATAACATCCAGTGGTATCAGATAAATCAAGAGGTATTTGAGTAAAGGAGAAATCTCAACACCATGCCACCTAGAAGACATGCAGAGCAAGCTATAGCAAATCGAGCTATGGAAAGGGATATGAGAGAACTTCGCGCAATATTAGATGCTATGGATACAACACAAAGAAGAGCACCTAATGTTGGAGACGTCATTGACGCAGAGAGAGAAGAAGTGGAAGTTGAAGGAGTTGTAGGAGAAGATGCTGCAGAAGAACGCTTGTTGAAAGTTGTTGTCAAATTGGGAGCAAGAGAAAAAATAAAAATCCCAATGCATGAAAGAAACTTAGATGTTGAGTAATTGTTGGATTGGACAAATACTTCGACTATGAAGAAGTTTATGAAGAGAATAAAGTGAAACATGTTTTCACCAGATTGAAGGTACATGCAGCATTGCGGTGGGATGAAATACAGGCTGACAGAAGAAGCAAAGGAAATCAAAAGATCAAGAACTGGGATGGAATGGTAGCCAAGTTGAAATCTAAATTCATACTGAAATACTATCAGATAAATTTGTTCAGTAAGTTACAAAACCTAAGACAGAAAGGACAAAAATTAAAAGAATACACTGAGGAATTTTATAAGATGAACATCAGGGTTGGATAGAGAGAAAAATATGATGAAAAGGTTGCCAGATATATTAATGGCTTGAGATATGAGATCCAGGATGAAATCAACATGATATCGGTGAGAACATTGGAGGATTCTTATCAGATTGTGATGAAGGCAGAAGAGAAGTTGGACAGCAAACATAGTCAATGAAGCAGAGGAAGAAGTCTAAACATAGGTAAGGGAATTGTCCATGACAAGGTACAAAATCCCAAGGTTTAGACTAGAAACCCACACAATCACTCATAAACAAGAGGAAGTTCCTGAGGGAGACAATATGGTGGAAGAAATTATTTTCCTCGAGGAAGAGGAAGAAGAGGCATAGGAGGAGAGGTGAAGTGTTATGCCTGTGGAAAAACATGACACATGTCTTGGGAGTTCCCCGAGAGAGAGAAAGAAGGAGGAGGTGAAGCTCACATTTTGGAAGCGCAGAAGAAGAATTTTGAGGAAGAAGGTGCAGAAGATGGGATATATTTGATGATGAAGAATAAGGTTACATTGAAGCCAAAGGTAGAGGTGGAGAATCCGGTGCAAAGGAACAATTTGTTCATAACTTCTTGCAAGACTAAAGACAGGGTATTCAAGGTGATAATTGATAGTGGGATCACTGATAAATTGGTATCCACATAAATGGTGGAGAAATTGGAGCTGTAGACAATTGCACATCCAAGTCCGTATAGAGTCTCATGGTTGCAGAAAGGACACTAGGTAATGGTAACTAAACAATGTCTAGTTGAATTTAAGATAGGAGGATATAGAGATGAAATTTTGTGTGATGTGATTTACATGGATGTATGTCATGTATTTTTGGGAAGACCATGGCAGTCTGACATAAATGTCATTCATGATGGGAGAAAAAATACTTATACCTTGGATAAAAATGGTAGGACACACATGCTACTACCGATAGAGGAAAGGAAAGTGAAGGAAGAAGCCAACACAAGTATACTTCTCACGAGTGGGAAGGAACTCTTAAGTTAATTCAAGAAGGAATAGGAGATGCAATTTGTTGTGGTGAGGAAGCCCAAAGTCATCCTTACAAGTAATTCTATGGATGATTTGCCTCAAGAAATTCATAAGTTGTTAGAGAATTTTGCTGACATAGTAGTGGATGAGTTACCTCGCTCATTATCACCCATTAGGAGTATCAGCCATCACATTGATATAATACTAGGAGTGAGTCTTCCAAACAAAGAAGCATACATATTGACACCTCAAGAGAATGAGGAGGTAAAGAGAAAAGTCCAAGATTTGATGGACAAGGGTTTAGTCAAAGAAATCTTGAGTCCATGCGCAGTACAAACTATGTTGAGTCCGAAAAAAGATGGAGGATGGAGAATGTGTACAGACTCAAGAGCCATAAACAAAATCACCATTAGGTATAAATTTCCTTTGCCCATGATGGATGAATTAATGGATTGTTTGAGCGGAGCAAGCTATTTTTTGAAGATAGACTTTAAAAGTGGATTCTGTAATAGATTGCATAGATCACATTTACACTCCTGAATTTAAGACTTGATGCGAAAAGGTAGGTATTCTTTCTGTTTAAATTTGCAAGGTTTATCCCTAAACATGTTATTATGTTCACAAAACACTTACCTCCCGAAGCAGACGAAGAAGTGAGAGAAATCATCGAGGAGGTTACAATCCACTCCCTAACTTTGATTACCACTAAAACCAGGTTAATATCTTGCGAGGAATAGCTAAGCATTGTATTTATTAGTTCTACACCTACGTTTGCGTCAATGACACTTATCATGGTTGGCTCACAACTCACTATAATTGTTTCTTTTTCTGTAGGAAAATTCCTCCAAGAAATCCAATGACCAGGTGATCACCAAGAATGCCCAAAATGAAGGAATCAGAGGTTAGCGAAGGATCTACACCAGGCGTTGCAAGGGATCTTGATTTTACCTCAAGGATAGAATTAGTTATCTGCACTGCTACTAAAAATAATTTTTCCCAACCTCCGATGTTCGACGAAACATAAGAAAGCATTGGATCTAAGGTGGTGCTCCTGCATTAAGGAGAACTGTATAGAAAAATCATTTAGGAGGATTACCTAGAGTTCACACCTCACAACAACCCAAACGCCAAAATATTGGATGATCAAGTGTTCTCGAACATCAGGAGATCATATCTACACAGGGTGGCTTGTCAGACCCCAATTCTGCCTTGCATTGAAATCTTAGGATGGATAATTGACCACGTAGACACAGTGAAATGCACATTCAACAATGCAGAGGGAAAATGTGTTGGTGTTTTCCTTTTAGTTGAGGTACAAAAGTATTATAAACTCAGAGACCCAAAGGAAAGGTTAAACATAGATTTCGATCTCTTCTTATCCTTTACCATGGAAGCATTATAACCTTGTAAAATGGTCTCGTAACAAATATCTCCCAATATGATATGATCTAAGACATGAACGGGGAGTAGGTAAGGTGCACCAATAGCTCCTAACACTCTGATATAACTGTTTGTCTCCTAGAAGTACCAGTGGACAACTTTAGCTATCATATTTTTGGCTGCCACCGAAATCCTAGGGAATTACTTTTTAAATATAATGAAGTATATCTTGGCTATGAACCCATCACATATCATGGAATACTATATTTTGTACCTATTCTCCGATAAGACACTGAAATAAACATGTATGGGAAATTCGATAATATGCCATCTTGAATTCATACCTATTAAAATGTTTCTCGCACAGATTACGTCCAACATGTAGGATGCCATGTAGAAGATTGGAACTTCTCCTTCCTTTAGTGTCTGGGCCTGTAGGAGATTAATACTCAGTTTTTTGTAAATAATTGCTCCCTAATTGAAAATACTCTTGGAAATCGCCACAGTATACGCCAAGGGCATCCAAGCTTCTGAAATTTTTGAGAAATCCTTTTCTCCATATAATCAGAAAATCAAATCCATTAAATACGTGTAGGGATCTCTGAGATTTACTGAATTGTACTAGCCAGTGTTTTTGTTTGTGAATTTTTTGTCTTCTTTCCACCAAGAGGCTAGTAACCTGTTGGTGTCATGATACTCATAAGATTTGACCACCTTATGGTTTTCACATAGGATTTTATATGGTCAAAGACACTATGCAGGCGAAACAAGAAAGGTTAAATCAACTTGAGTATTGGTTCCCCACATACCTCTTTCGTAGGCATGATCCAAAGGTTTTATTCCCCCAGCACGCACCATAGGTATCCTCCTATTGGTTTTATGCTCATGATAGTTTTGAAGATGAAATATTTACCGAAGGTGCCCAGGACTAGGATGAAGTTCTCCACAGAAAGGCTAACCCAAACATGACCAAATTTAAATTAATGACTATGGATGATCAAGTGGAGACAATAGAGAAAAAATATCAAGAATCCCTCATGGTTAGAGAAAAAAATAGAGCAGCAGAAGCGGTTGAGGCACAAATAAGGGGGATTTTGTTACTAGAAGAAGATGCAAAATCTATTGCAAGATTTGAGAGAGATCCCCTACTCAATACTTTGATAGGACCTTTGGGAATAACCCCGGTAGGTGCAAGTGAGGAGGCAGAACCAACTAATTCAAATGAAATTACACTAGGGGAGACCGTTGATCAAGAAAACCCCAGCCCTATGTCACCACATGAAGGATCGTCGATGAGTACTACAACTCAAAGAAGGTTAGCAAGAGCATCAAATGGGACAAGTGTGCCTACTATCTTCATAGATTTGATCACCATATATGATGATGAGGAAGGTTTAGAAGCTTCACACATAACCCTAGTACCAATCACACAAGAGGAGGAACCTGGGGAAACATCTACTCCAACTTTCGATGTTTTGATCCAAAATCCCCAGGAAGGCGACCATGAGGCTAGGAGCACTCTAGACACTAAATTTATTGATCAATTGGGAACACAACTTCAAAATGACAGCTCCAAGAATGACTTGGGTACGGGTGAGAAAGAGGAAGAAATGCAACATCCATAAATTGACATCTAAATGACCGAACTCCCATCTAATGTCGATCCTTCACCTACTTGCCCAGCTAGGATAAAGAATTTGTTAGCCGACGAGGACTGGCCGAAGGAAAAATCACCAGAGTGTACAAAAACCTTCCCTACTAAGAAATTGAAAGAACCTACCATGGAACATCTCTATATGATAGGAATCCTAGGAAGTACTTTGTTCCTCCTTTCCTCTTGACGTTTGAAGTTTTTAACATAAATATACATAATTTCCTACTCGATTCAGGGGCATCTTCAAATGTCATTCCATTGTCAATCTACAAGAAATTGAATGCAACCCCACTCAAAAGTGATAAACACATTATACAAATAGATAAGACTCAAGTAAAGGTCATTGGGGAACATAAATATGTCATGATCAAAATTTCTACACACCCCAAATTTGTTCAAGTAGTTGACATAATCGTAGTAGACATCCCAAAGGCCTATTGACTACTACTTAGCCGAGACTGGTCTGAAAAATTAAACGGATAATTTAGTACCGAATGGGCTCATCTTGGGTTTCCATTAAAAGGACATACAAACATGATCATGATTGATTGATAAATATATCTCAAACATATCGTCACTGATTTAGAGACTCCAAATGAACCCTCATCAATAGAGTTCCATGTTGTAGGAAACTACTCATGTGATTTGGATTTTGCTAATTCCCCTCCTCACCTGTTTGACATACCTCCCACTCAAAAATCCGAAATGAATTTTCAAGTAGACTTACTAGCAGCCACAGAGGAAAGCATCCTCTATCAGGATTCTCCGACATGAGTAATAGACAAGGAGGATGAAAGTGAAAAAATAGCTAGACATGAAGAGGTTAGTGATTTTCCCCCACAACTTTGGACGTTTTACTTTGATGGTTCTAAATCGCAAGAAGGATCGGGAGAAGGATGCATCCTCATTGACCCAAAGGGGAAAAAAAACTTCTTATCCTTTATATTAGAATTTGAATGCACTAATAACACTGTTGAATATGAATCTCTAATCCAGGGACTAAAGAAAGCCATCGAATTAAACATCAAAGAATTGAAAGTTTTTGGAGACTCTGAAATTATCGTTAGGAAAGTAAATAATACTATTCACTGTAATTCACTTCACTTAAGAAATTACCAGCAAGAGGTGCAAATGCTAATAGAAAATTTTGAGGCCTTCAACATTACCATTGTTCCAAGGATGCAAAATACCTTTGTCGATTCTCTAGCCAATGCGACCTCAATATTATCTCCTTTAAAAGACTATGTAGCCTCAAGGTTTGGAGTAGAACTTCTCTATACACCGTCAGTACCTAAAAACATTTCTAACTAGAATTTTTTTGAAGGGGATGAATAGATTGTATATTTCCTGACTGATCAGGAGAATTTTAAATATTTAGCCATTGATGATGAAATATTCCAAGAACTACTCACAGAATCAAATCTCCTTGAACATAATAGTGAAATAGATCACTCTAATGACAAACCAAAGTGTCACATGATACCAAAAGGAGTGGCCAATCTGGAGAACCCTTTTGACCTAAGGGGAAGATTTAGAGGGCTAAGGAATGCAAAAGCAGGGAGCTCATATCCTATATACAAAACTATAAACCTATGAACCCTTGAGAACCGCAAGAATGCCAATTTGGGTAAGATAGTGTCCAAAGAAGATAGGAAATCTTATCTCAAACTGTTTAAAGAATATCAAGATGTCTTTGCTTGGTCCTACCGAGAATAAAAAACTTATGATACTCTCATTATCCAACACATGATATTCTTAAATTTTGGAGTAAAACCCTTTCAACAAAAGCTTAGGAAATACCACCCATCTTTGGAACCTCTAATGTATCGAGAAACGAAGAAATTATTAGATGCCAAGATTATCTTTCAAGTAAAATACTCTGCATGGGTAGCCAATCTAGTGCCTATCAGAAAGAATTCTAGGGAGATATTATTATGTGTGTATTTCAAAAACCTTTACAAAACATCATAAAAAGATAACTACCCTATCCCACCCATGGAACAACTCTTATAGACAGTATCTAGATCATAATGTTTTTCTCTCCTAGACAATTTCTTGAGATATAAC